>JABANP010000169.1:0-99626 GCA_013115135.1 Perkinsus olseni | reverse complement strand
GGGCAGAGAAAAGTCGGTGGAAGGCGCGGACTGAACTGGTGGAACGATCGTGTTGCGTCGGAAATCAGTTATACTTGAAGACCTGAGGTCCTCAGGCTGAGGATCTCCCCTCTTTGTGGCAGAAGGCCTCTGTTTTACTGTAAGCACTCGACACCATTATGCGGAAACTGATTTTATTATTGTAATTAGAGTCAAATAGGCGGACCTACCGTCACACGAAGAATTCATCCGAATAGGGAGAAGATTTCGATGAATTTTCGTGAACGAACTAAAGTCCCCACCGAAGTTGTTTATTCCGCCGATTAACGAGTGGTCTATCTGGTCGACCGGCGCGGAGGCCCTCCGCGTAAGAACGGGACATCTGGTGTCTCGGTGGCGCTCCGCCACGCTAGCAAGCTAGCGTCCTGAACTCTGGCTCGAGCCGTCGGGCGCCTGGGAAAATACCACCGAAACGTCCTCCCGGAAGCCTTTGTATATGCTTACCGGATGCCTTCGAGAGGTAACTTGTGCCGCACGCATCGCTACTTAAGCTACGGCCTTCGCCCTCGGCGTGGCTTGCCTTAGCGTCACACCTCTCTGCCGTTGTGAGGCACTGTCGAACTTAGCAATGCCAGTGCGGTGCAAGCGCCCCATCTCGGAGATCATCAAGAGGGGTGAAGTACAAAATCCAAGGGGAAAGGTACAAAATCCAAGGAAGCGCGTGCGGCAGGGAGGCAAAATCAACAGAAAAAACCCTGAATTGCGGGTGAAGGCAGGAACGGGAAACCAGAAACCCTCCCCGAAACCGGACAGGGCAACGATCCGAAACTGTTACCCAGACCAGAACCCGAACTGTTGCCCAGGTAAGCAAAAGCTCTGAAAACGCTTCCTTGGATCTTGTACTTCTCCCTTGGATTCAAGGAATTACCCTCAGAGGATTCTCATGCAGAGCTGCGCTGTTTCCAAAAAGACGAGAAACGTTCCGCCGTGGAATCGAACTCCGGGCGGCGCTTCCTCAGCGCTGACAATCCAAACTTTTCCATCGCCGTCACTCTGCCACCCGATGACGACCCATCACCAGCGTTCAAAGCATACATCGCACTTGACGGCATGGAAGCTCGTGAAACACCGCGCTTAAAATGCTGAAAGGTAAGAGGGTCTCCGTCGAGGAAAAGCGATATGTCGACGCGCAAGCGGTACATGGTTTGCACACTCGTGAACAAGCGTGATATGTAAGCGTTGTTCGATCCTACTATTGTGAGGAACCGCCATCGACTGCACCGCCCCAGTCCTGGGTTTTCTCTGAATTTGGACTTACCAGCGCGATTTCGTGAGCAAGGGGCTCCAGGATACTCGTTTGGTGCGGTATGTATGAGAAATTAGTCTAATCTCATAAAGGCTAATTTAATCAGAGACTCCTATTCAAGAGATGATGACATACGACGCTGACTAGACCAACTTGATTGTGTTATTGATCTTGAGATTCTCACACACCAGGATGCCACGCGTCGCATGTGCATGCGTGCGAGTAACGCTCAGGACTTATCATAGCATGCCCCATGAATATTGTCAGTATCGTAACATGCTCTGGTGATTCAGGAGACCCCAGGTGGTGCCGCCGGTCGAGAGCTCTTCAAGTTCTTCGACGGCATTGAGCACGAAAAATTGGAGGCTCAAGTAGATCATCGCTTTTTCCTTCCCGTATCTTCTCTTTTCTCAGGGCAAAGTTGGGGAGGCTGTCGAGTTCTGGAGAGAATCTAACAGCGCTGCCTTGCGGGCCGCTGAGCAGCGTGCTGGTGAGTTCCCGGGGGATTAGACGAGATCGTTATTCGAGCTTGCGCTTCAAGCCCTCCGCCCTCTGTCATCCTGTGTGAGTAAACAGGGTTACTATGTGCACGTGTTGTATATATGCTCGTTAAGTGTAGTTCGGACAGTATAAACTACAGTTAACATCAGAGAACGATAATTTCGAATAATACTCTTACTAGCAAGAAAGAATGCTAAGGTTGAAAGTCGATGTTTTACCGAGTCTCGGCCTATCGGTGAATGAAAATATTAGATCGTTCAAATTGAGCAATTTGGTATTTTCGAACCGGTCAATGATGAAGACAAAATCACAGCATGAGGCATTCCGACGGGATGTCTTCTGATGTGATGTTGTCGGGCCCTTCCAAGCTCTTCGCTGGACCATCAGGGAGCTTGCAAGATGAATTGAACCATATATTGGCACGAGAGAAGGACACGGTTGAAACGCAGACAGAACCGCTAGAACAGAGAAGCGAGCA
This sequence comes from Perkinsus olseni, assembly GCA_013115135.1. Lineage (NCBI taxonomy): Eukaryota > Perkinsozoa > Perkinsida > Perkinsidae > Perkinsus > Perkinsus olseni. The sequence continues at coordinate 97,362 of JABANP010000169.1, read as the reverse complement.
GGAAGAGCTACTCGAGCACAGAGTCCAGGACCTTGAAGAACTTTTATCTGCAGAGAAGGAAAAGTGTGAACGCGGCAACTACTGGAAAAATGCTGTTACACAGTGTCTCAGGACCGCGACCTTGTCGAAGGAAGTCGAAAGCGTTCGAGCTGAGCTCAGGAGCGCTGTAAGTTTTTCTACGTCTCGTGGCATCGCTGCGGTCTGCTAGCACTGGTGGTTGAGCTCCTCGTGCATGCCAGGCCGCCGATCGACAGAAGGCGCTTTCTGAGGTTCAGAAAGAGTTTGCTAGGACGCAGAGTGAATTGGAGGGTTTGAGGGAGGTTAAACGAAAACTTGAGAAAGAGCTGGAAAACAGAGGAACTGAAGCGAGGCGAATAAAAGAAGAATACGAAATTGCGCTTGAACGGCTGAGACAGGAGCTGCAGGATACCAGGGAAGAGGCGTGCCGGAGCGTCGAAGAACAGAAAATGGCCGCTGAGAGGCTCAGGAAGGATCTGGAAGACGAAAAAGAAAAATCGGAGAAAAACAAGGAGAATGATGCCATGGCAGTAGAAGGGCTGAGAAAGGAGTTGGGCGAAGTACGGTACCGCGTGGCTGAGCTGGAGCAGGAAGTCGAGTTGAAGAACCGTCTTGTCAGCGAAGGTGAGAATCGAATGGAAGAAGTCAGTGAATGGAAGGTGTTGGTTGAAAAACTGAGCCAGGAGCTTGAAGAATCACGACGTGAGAGCTCCGAACGGGAAGAGCAACTCCGGGCGGTCCAGAAGGAGGTGGATCATGAACGCGGTTTGAGCACTCGATTAAACGAGCAAGTCCAGGAGCTTCAGCGACAGCTTGAGGAGGTTGCTGAGAAAAGCTCGAATATGGAGAAAACGAAGGAATTGGAGGAAGCCAGAGATGAGGTCGAGAGATTGCGTGTAGAAGTGGCTGGCGTTAGGAGAGATGCTGAGGTCCACGAGGAACGAGCCTTGAGGTTAGCGCGGGAAAATGAAAGGCTCGAAACCGAATTGGAGGCATTGAGTGCTCGTGTTGAAGAAGGAGGCCTTGTGAAGGCGCGTCCGAGCAGTGAGCAGGACGCTTTCGAGGAAGAAGTTCCTCAGAAACCAGTTATCGCATTCGGCGAGTTTGCGCATGTCGCAGAAGAGCCTGATGCAAGCGTTTTCCCGCACAGTGAAAGTCTTGAGACGGCTGATGAGGCGACGAGGTTGAGTGAGCCTTCTGGAGCAGCTGGGGAGTCTCGAGGGAGTATCTATCACGCCGCGTCAATGAAGAGATTGTCGAGAAGATTTTCCAGTGAAGATGAAGCTCTGAGAGAGTTGGCGAGTGCGCAGGCGCAAATAAGGAACTACAAGCATGAAGTTGAGCGCCTGACGGCGGCACTTCAATACGTGGAAGAAACTATTAGAAAAGGGAAAGGCGACAAACTGAAGTTTATGCAGTTCATTGTACCGCGGCCGCTTGGCACGCCGGACGTGTGGTTGCGCTTGTACTTGGACGCTCGGGAGCGTGACGAGAGGCTGGTCGAATCTCAGAAGAAATCTCGTGAGGAATTTTCCGAATGGTGGTTTCGTGGTCACCACAGCTCAGACGAGGACTCTGATGGAAGTATGTCCGAATGGATCAGATCTGCCGGGCTTAGCCCTAGGTGAGCAAACTACCGGGAAGTGCGGAGCGGAAATAGTCGGTGTAGGTTGAAACCATCGCGCCTTCGTCGAAGACTTCGGAATGATGGAGCGAGCTTCCGGAGTCGTTTGAAGGTGGGCTTCTGTCGACTCATCGAACGATCGGAGTTTTTTGGTCATCCCCGCGCAGTCACCTCGGCGACTGGCGTCACCGCGGCGCCTCCTCCCTCCGCTAAAACTGCCTGATGCAAGTACGGAGTGGCAGTCGTCGATGAGCGTTATGGACTCGTAATAACTGGGAGTCTGCTCTCTTGCGTAGTTCATCCGATGTTTTGCACTCGAGGCTTCTGATTTCATCTTCAGCTTTATAGTGACGCCAATGAGTGAATCCGGTCCGGAGAAGATGGCAAAAGTAGCCGAGCGATGAAATTGTTTTCCCCATTATTATGACAGTAACTGCATGGTTGTATTCATTGGTGAGTTGTCGTGGAAGATGTTAACAAGCGTTGTTACTACTGTAGATTATGATTGTCGAGTTGAAAATAGTGCGGCCTGCGAGGATCGAACTCGCGACCTTAGGATTATGAGACCTACGCGCTACCTACTGCGCCAAAGCCGCCTGGAATTTGGTCGCGTTCCTTTCTCTCTGCCCGAGCATGTAGGACCCTCAACATGAAGTATACGCCCTTAACTGTGAATCGACTATCCGTGTCATTTGATAGAATGTTGGGAGGACTGAGGGTGGCGCAATGATCCCTGAATATCACGTTGTTCTTCACCATGTTCTCATCGATGGCGTTGAAGAAATGGAAGTATGCAAGATTTGATTCTCAAGTTCAGCGTACTTTGTGCTGGGCGTTGCGTCACACTTGCCTTGGCTTGCTCTACCGTCCCTCACAGGTCTCTACGCTTCAACGTGAATTGAATTGCTCTACGGTATCTGCCTTATTGCCACCTATTGTATCGTGCATTATTAGTGTTTCGTTCAGTCGGTAACGGAGCGGCTTCTTCCACTGTGTCATTCTCGCGAGACACTGGATTGGATATGTAGGCATTTCTACGAGTAGTAGTCTCACCCCGGGACCGATCGTTTTGTGGCATCGGCGGACTTCAATCATCTAGATTGTTCGCTCGTGGATTTTGCGGTTTTCCTATCAGTTTGTCGGCGGTTGATTTCCCCTTGCATGGAGACTACCCCTCCTACCCGTGCTAGCACTCCCGAATTGATGATGGCGAACGACTCGACGGCTGCTCAGGTTGAGAAGGCGAAGATGCGCAGAGAGAGAGCGTCAAGCAAGGCGAAGATACCGCTGCGCACGCGGAAGATTCTGGGCCTAGCCAGCAGTCCAAGGGTTGTGACGTCAAAGCCGAGGATGAGTGGAAGGGAGATTCTCCAAAGTGGTCGAACGAGGGTGGTGGACATTGGGAGAGGAACGACGATTATGAAAGAAATTGGGAGAAGAATAACGGGAATGACAGGTGGGAGAAGAATGATGACGGTAAGGAGTGGGGCAAGAATGGTGAAGATGAGAAGTGGGGCAAGAATGGTGAAGATGAGAAGTGGGGCAAGAATGGTGAAGATGAGAAGTGGGGCAAGAATGGTGAAGATGAGAAGTGGGGCAAGAATGGTAATGAAGATGAGAAGTGGGGCAAGAATGGCGACGGTGAGAAGTGGGGCAAGAATGGCGACGGTGAGAAGTGGGGCAAGAATGGTAATGAAGATGAGAAGTGGGGCAAGAAGGAGCCGCAGTGGAATTGGGACTACGAAAAGAACCGTTGGGTGAATGCCGATGGTGAGATGAGGAAGGAAGGAGAGAGGTAAGCCGATTGAATGCTTTTCGACCATCTCAGTTTTCCTGTTTTTCTATCAGTAATGACCCCGCAGCTGGCCAGCAAGAGCATTCCGGGCTGCGAACTCTGATCGAGAGATGGGGAGAAGGCGAGGTCATGCGCGTTTGAGGTTTATCTTCTTTGGGCTCAACTTCACCTTTTTCGGTTTCGGCATGCGTCTTGCGAGTAACGATTGGAGAGGTATCCTTCGTCGCATCTGCGCTAGCGATAACCCTTTTCTCTTATTCTAAAAGTCCCTATTTCGCGGATTAGCAGTACGGATTAATTATCCGAAAAATTACATTATTCCACAAAAATTCTATAAAATTTAGTTCATCAGTAGTTTCAGAAAAATCGGGATTTTAGGATTTCCCGCAAATTCGCGTGTCCATTTTTCAGTCATCAACCCAATTTTCCTGACCCTCTTCACTTGCCGATTTTCTTCTCTCAGGGTTATTGTCCCGTCCTTCCGGAAATAGACTGGCAGCGCATCTTGCCCAAGTTCCCTCCGATCAACAAGGAGTTCTATCGGGAGCATCCCGCGGTAAGCGACCACTGGGACTATCGAAGCTGAAGAATATTTGGTATCTTTTTTAGGTATCTTCCCGAAGTCAACTCGAGGTTGATGTATTCCGTCAGACTAATAAGATCCACATCGTTTCGGGCGACAATGTGGCTAAGCCTGTTACGACCTTTGATGAGGCGAGCTTTCCATCGTAAGATATGCGGGAGTGAGCGTGAACTTTATTTTTGTGAAAATAGAGATTTTATGATTTTTGAAGTGTCGTTTTCACGACTGGAATATTGATTGGTATCATCGGAAAAATGGTTTCGGCCGATTTATTTGTGTGCGCCTCACCTGCGGTCAAATTACTACACCATTTCCAGACCTACTTAGTAAAACCCCAGAGCAATTTAATAAAGCCCAGAGCAAATTAGTAAAACCCCAAAGCAATTTGATAAATCCCAGACCAAATTAGTATAACCCCAAAGCAATTTGATTTTATGAAAGACCAATTTAGTAGAGCCCCTAAAAAACCACTAAATAGTACGGAAAAACTCACAATCGGCCTACATGAAGTAAGCACTCGGTATCCTAAAGATCGCAGGTTTTTCAAGTTATCGTTAAACATTCGAATTGGGGCTCCAACGCATGCCTTCCATAGGCTATGGAAGGCATGCGTTGGCAGCTATGGACCATAGCTGAGCAACGAGGGTACAATGTTTGGGCGTGATTGAAGCATCGTATACAAAGTTGCATAGTAACCGCATCAACCCCTTTTTGAAGCAACTCCCCACAGCACGGCAGGAGATACTCTGCCTTCGTTCCACCGCCTCTCCCGCCACTCATGGCCGGAGTCCCCGGGCCGGGAGGAGGGACGAATCGTCCCGGACGATCCGGATGCCGATCTCGCGAGCCGACTAAATTGCTCTGGGGTTTTACTAATTTGGCCTGGGCTTTATTAAATTGCTCTGGGGATTTACTAATTTGGCCTGGGCTTTATTAAATTGCTCTGGGGATTTACTAATTTGACCTGGGGTTTTACTAAGTAGGTCTGGAAATGGTGTAGTAATTTAGATTTTATGATCATCACTGATGATGCATAGTGTAGCAAGCTTCTGCTGCTTGGGTTGAACCTGGCCTATGCTGGGAAGGTTATCCGTACTCGTTTCGACGCTCTATTTTCATCACGCTTGTATAGCCCTGCGGAAGGTTGATTAAGGCTCATCTCAGAGTAAAAGATTCCCGACTGGAGATACTTGCCCAGAAATTAAAGAAATTTGATAGTGTATGGATTGACGACTGGAACGATTTTTCAGAAGAAAGGAAACGTATCTGGATGTGGAGTTCGAAAGGTTGCATATCTTAGGTTAACCTGTTTCGACCTAGCATGTAGCAAAGATACCCTCCTCAGGTATCTAACCAAGAAGCTGCACACATCCTATCCGAACGGCCAGCCGACTCCCATCCAGGCCCAAGTATGGCCGATCGCTCTGCAGGGTCGAGATATCGTGGCGATAGCGGAAACGGGAAGGTGAGATTGGTGGAGAATGACGAGTGCGACGCGCTCGGAAGAATGGAAAGATAGTCGACTCTAGCTGACGTTTCGGAATGGGTGGGAAGATGTATCATCGCCAGAAAACGCTTTTCTGCTATTTTTGAGAGGAAAGGTCAGAGCGAAATGAGCGGGGAGATGCGGGAATTGAGTAGTTGTCATTTTCACTTGAATGAGCGATTCGGAAGAAACTATCAGCCAAAACGGTTTAATACTATTTTTTGGACGAAGCGTCATTGGGAAGTGCGCAACTTGAGCGGTGGTTCTTGGCTGGAGAGTACTCGTCATTTTAACTGGTGGCCCAAAGCCTACGGATCTTGGGCGTGCTTTGGGGCTGTACTTTGTCGTATAGGATAAAAACGGATTAGCCATTTGAACTCCGCACAAACCGAAAACTTCGCGCACTCGAACTTCCCGTGCTCATTGGGGCGCCTGTGTCTACTGCTTTTTGCAACTTTCCGAATTTCGTGGCGCAGTGAAATTGCTATTGTAAACATGCTCCATGCCATCTCAATTTCACACTATATATCGTTCCAGTCTCATTCAAAATTTCTATCTTCGTATCATGTGCGAGGTCATGGTCAACCTAAGATTCCATCGTAGATGTTGTTCGTCTTTTTTAGTGGTAAGACTTTGGCGTATCTTCTACCAGCGATCGTCCACCTGAACAACCAGCCACCAGTGACCATCCCTGGAGAGCCAATAGTATTAGTCCTCGCACCTACGAGGGAGCTGGCCAGTCAGATCGCAGAGGAGGTGGGAGGGCATCTTGCAATCTTGAGCAATCTTGAATTTCCTCAATGGTAGGCTCTGTATTTTGGTGCAGCGGTTCGAGATGACGGGGCTGAAGCGCTGCGTGTGACGTCACTGACGTATCTTTTTGGGGGAGTTAAGAAACGTGAACAAGTGGAACAGATGAACAGAGATGTGTAAGCGGGTTGATCGATAATTTCGTGGCGCGAGGTCACGAAAATACTCCTGTCTTCTCCGAGTTCGCTGTTCTTTTCGAGCGTTGACGACCGTGAAGCTTGTGAACTTGACAATCAGTAGGCTTTTTTATAGAAATTCATTTTTGCCTAAATTAGATAGTTTTTTCTAGATTTTTTTTCTCGATTCTCCCTGTGCTCTCCGACTGAATTGAATTTACTGGTTTTCTTTTTTTGAGTGTTAGCGAACCCGGAAGCTTGTGAGGGTGGCAATCACTAGGTTTTTTTGAAAAATTGTATTTTTTCCGTACAAAAATCGACTTTTCTAGATTAGATACAGTACCCGCCATTTAAGGACTGTATTCTCTTTGGCGGGGCTTGCGCGTTCAATTTTTAAACTCCGGATCTGAACTTAGACTGAACTTGCTCTCAGATGGCCGGTAATGAAGTTTTTATTGGTTTTTTTCGTTAAATCTTCGCGCTGCGTTTGGATATCTTTCTCCGTTGTTGACTTTGTCAGTCCGGACATGATCGTGGCCACTCCTGGTCGTCTGCTGGATATTGTGTCGGACGGCGGTGTGTGCTTGAGGAGGGTGACCTTCTTTGTCGTGGACGAGGCTGATCGTATGATACTCTTGGGCTTCTGGAAGCAGGTTAAGACGGTAATGATGGGGGAATGGTTGTTCGAATTGTGGTATTTGATAGAATTGAATGATTATTATCTACATCGATGAATGATATTGTTATTATCGGTGATGGAGGTTCACCTGTTGTGCGTGGTGTGCTTTTTTATTACAGAGCGAGAATCGCGAATAACGCGGTTCAATTCGAGGTCGAATCATTTTGTGCGAACGGGGAATCTTCTCGCCTGTCCAATTGATCGATTTTGAAGCGACTTGAACCAGAGTAGATTGTAACTTCTGTGACGTGTCAGCCGTTGGAGGCAGGGCTTCTTGCTCGTGTGTCGGGATATGTTTTTTTCGGATTTTCCGACGTATTTTGGGTTGAATCTGACGATACAGTTGTGCTGCAGGATTTGAGTGATCCTGAGGATGAATAGATTTCAATTTAAAGTGTTAGGATATCTTTGGCAGGTGTCGCAGCAGATCCGTCCTGATCGGCAGTGTATCATGCTCAGCGCTACGTGGCCGCCGGAGGTGAGTTGTGGAAGGAGTGGTATGGGTATTTGACAGATGGGCAGGTTCGTGACTGTTCCCTGAAACTGTGTCGCGAGAGTCCTGTGCATGTGAACGTGGGCGATATCTCGGACAACATCGATGATTCTGATCCTTTCAATCGCGAGAAGCAGAGAACTGCTCGAAGCGTTAAGCAGGTGGGTTCGCATGGAAGAGGTCCCTGGTTCGAACCCTGTGATTGCAGGAAATAATATGCGTCCCTCGATGCGACAAATTCTATCATCTCCTCAACGAGCTCTTGCCGATGTGTTTCAAGGATCATGATAACAAGAAGAGGGACACCAAGGTATCCTCTCGGGAACGGGTTTTTTGATCATCATCCATCGGCCCTCTTCCCTTCTAATTTTAGCCTCGTGGCGTGCGTAGTGAAGTTCTATGAGTGATAGTGCTTGTTGTGTAGAACCTAATGGTTGAAGAGTATGAAAGGTCGAAAGAATGGAGAGATTTTCCGGGGTATTTGGTTGGAATTTTTCGAGTTTTTTTATCAGGTGCTGATTTTCACTTCTGGTAAGAAGTCGGTTGATAATTTGGTTGGATGTTTGCGGAAGATCGGATGGCCAGCAGTCGGGATCCATTCGGGGAAGGAGCAAGCTGAGAGGGAATGGGTAGTAGTTATTCGGCAATCTTGCGTTCTTACGTAGTCTTGCACTTCCTCTAAATTTTTGGTGTATTTATTGTCAACACATCTTGGAGTCTTGATAGTACTCGGAACTTCCGAGTCGGAAGTTGCCATTCTTTAAATTTTTGAAGAATTCCCGATTTGCTGTCCTGTTCCCAAAATGTTGCGAAGTTCAGTGATTTATGGTACTGCTTGCTACAGTAGTTATCGAAGGGGTTTGTCCAATGTTTTCCACTTCTTTTTTCCGATTTTCTCTTTTGCCCTTTTTTCCATCTCTCATTTTCTACGATGGTTTGCGACTTCCCGGAAGTCTCGCTGACCCTATTTTGTTTTCCGATCAGATTTTCGACCAGTTCAAGGGACGTCTGAACACCGAGGACCATTCTAGGGCTAGCCGGGCCGAGGCAGTAATTTTGGTTGCTACGGATATCATGGCTCGGGGGATGGACTTTGTTAGTGTAATATTGGTCAAAATTGTGGAAATTTTGCCGATTTTTCCAAGTAGTTTTGATGGAAACTGAAAGTCGCATGGCCCATGCTCCCATGCGGCATGGGAGCACACAGAGTTATTGAATGGGGCATTCTGTGCTTCCATTACGGGGCATTGAGTGGAGAACGGACATTCTTATGCAGAGTTATACAAATTCGTTTGTAATTCTGTGGATATTTGATAATATTTTGGCACGGCAAGAAGTACGAATAGCGATTGGAGTGGTATTGATGATTCAGGTCCGTTACGTAATTAATTTTGACTTTCCGGAGTCCTGTGAAGACTATATCCACAGAATTGGAAGGACTGGAAGGGCCGGTCATCAGGGGTATGCTTATAGTTACTTCTCGGAGAACGACTTTTGGGTGGCTAGGTAAGCAAGGTCGCGGGTTCGATTCCTGGGAGGGGCATTTCTTCCTGGAATTCATTTAGGGAGATGATACCGCTTCTGAAAGAGTCTAATGTTGAAATTCCTCCGATGATGATGAAAGTTGCCGAAGATCCTGCCTATTGGCCTAGGAACGCCAGGAGAGGCGTAAGATGCAAATCTTGCGATCTTGCATTTCCTCAACGCTGATTCAATGTAGGGTTATGGTGGTGGCGGTGGGAGTGGATCCGCCGGCAGCAGTTGGCAGAGGGACGGGAATGAGCGCGGAGGGTCGTCGTCGTCGGGAGGGGACAGATGGGGCTCCAGAGGGGGGGATTGGAAGAACAACGACAGACGTGGTAGTGCTGGGGGGTTGGTATTGTGGGGTCGTGTAATACGCGTATCAGTGTGTTGTCATTGCTGCGCCTATTACTAGATGGGCCTTCTAGTGGTCTGGGGTGTTGGATTGTGGTCTCCTTGCATTGTCGCCAGATGTTATTGGGGGGGGAGGGGGGTGTAGGGAATCACTTGACAGCACGAATTGAAGGATTCTGTAGCATACAGAGGTGTTTGATGGATATTTTTATCAACGAAACCGACCCATCAATGACTGGCCACTAGCCCTTAATTGTATAGTTCGTGTAACTGGGTATTTGGCTATCTGATTAGTCGATAAGTCGTTTGAATCAGTGATACGATTGGATTCAAGTTTCTGCATGCTGCGCGTGATCTTTCCAATCGGGATATATACGTGTATGGTTGGTACGCGATTGTCGCTTGAGCTGCATGCTCAGAGGGGTCCAATTTGTGTTCATCGTTGTGCATTCATGTTCAGATAATGGCCGTGATAATTGGAGTAATAGTGGTGGGAATAAGAGATGGGATAATAGCAGCGGTGACGGCGGGGGAAGGGATTGGAAGAACGATAATAGGAATTCTCGCGGAGGTACTAGAGGGCCGCAGTCGTCCTTTTTGAAAGGGAGAGTCGTTTTGTGGTTCTGGGAAGAAGCCGGGTTGCGAACGTGTTTTTTGAGTAGCGTGGACACGAGGCTGCATGTATCATTCTCTGTGTACTCTGACGCGCACTCGAAGCTCGTCCTGTAGAGTGGGAGCGAACAGCTATGATTGCTCGAATCGTATCCTTCTGTGGGAAATGGTTTTCTTAGAATATCATATTCTTCGGTTACTATATATGAACTCATTGTTTATCCTATTACTGGTGAGTGTGTAATCTGATCTATCTTCTGAGTGTATTCATTTTATTATTCTGATCGATTGATATATTTTATTGATATGTCAAATTTTGTCGTATTTTATTGATTTTATGTGGATTTTATGTCATACTACACGATGATAGCCTCCTCTTGAGTTCATGGCGTTTACATTCACTGCGTCGATGTTCGTAAAAGATCGTTAATATTGAATTTGACGATAGATAATTCCCAGGTAACGATACTAAACGTCAATAGAACGTTAAATTTAGATCGTTGTTAGTATAAAACTCGTTAATAACTTTGTTTCAGGCAACTGGGGATCTTCGCGAAAGACGTGGGAGTAGGCGTATCTTCCTGTGGTAATCGATTGGTCTAATTTAGAACCCAGTTCGAGTTTTCTTTGAGCTGTTACTAAGCTGTGAGTCTCTGATTGTCTTCCGGGGTGGGCTTGTGCTCAGTGCAATCAATTTGATTGGGGTTATGGGATAGTTCTTGGGGGTTGGTGAATGCGAGAATGGTACAGAGTGGCATTTTGAAACTTGACGAGGTGTTGGTGTGATCAAGGGAGAGCTTTTTTGTGATGATTGAGTGGGCTGGTTTTGCTCAGAGCAAATTGCTCTGCGCATACAATTTATTCGACACTGAGGTAGCTTGGGCCGTGGAGATACTCGGATCGAACCAGTATCAATGGCGAGCAGCTGGAGGTGGTTGCCGCCATGATCCAAACCCTCAAGTTATCGAGAGTAGAATAACATTAGACCAGTATGTTAAGATGTGTATACATGACACGCTGGAGGTTCGCCCGTCATATCAAGAAATAGTGCACATCCGGGTTTTCCAGCTAGAAATAAGCGACACTTGGCGTAACTTCTCCTTCGGCCGGGCGAGGAGTAACCAGTGTAGGGCTATAGCTGCGGGCTCAGGATAACTGTCTGAGCCCTGGTAAAACTTGGGGGACAGTGGGTCGCGGCGCATTGATTGCTCACGCATCAGCGGTGGAACTCCACTGGTAGACGATATTACAATGCTAATCCCAGCCACTACTAGAGGGATGGAGGCGCGGAACTCGTTTTGTCGTAGGGATGGAAATTTCTTGAGACGCCGTTTGAATGCTCGGTATCGTAGCTAGACGACCACGGCTCGTGATTCACGGGCTCTTGCAATTGCATATGGGCGTTAGGGTTGTTTTCTTACGCTACGTATGACCTTCGATGCATGATTCTGATGAAGATGGCGTTGGAGGTGACCGTTGCGGCGACTATCGAGGTGAGTAGATTGGTTGAAGTCGGCGTGGTAGCGTAAAATTTTGTAGTTTCGTTCATGCTTTCACGAGTGGTGAACAATCTTATACCATTTACGTCGTACTAAGTCGGAGGTCACGCTTTCCGGGTACATGGCGCGATGTTGAAAAATGAGAATAGTGAATATGCATTACGTCATATTGAATTTCATAGTATACCTTTCAGAAGATGAGCACATTGATATCCTTTGGCGAAATTGACTTCCTTAATGGTGAAATTGAGGGCCTTATTCGCGGAATAGAATTCCTCATTTGAGGCCAGCGGTTAAAATCATTTTAATCAAATGACTTCTTTGTTCGCGGATTGTATCCCCCCATCTCGACCCTCCCGCTAATTTGCTGTTTTAACTCCCTAATGTGATATCCTCAATAGGCAGCCTTATCCTCCAAATAGGCAGCCTTACCCCCCAAATAGGCAGCCTGAACCCCCAAGTAGGCATTCTTACCCCCCAAATAGGCAGCCTAATCCCCCAAATAGGCAGCAGCCTTACCCCCAAATAGGCAGCCTAATCCCCCAAATAGGCAGCAGCCTTACCCCCAAATAGGCAGCCTAATCCCCGAAATAGGCAGCAGCCTTACCCCCAAATAGGCTTCTTAATGATAGTCAGATGGTGGTTGGTCGCTTGAATATAGTACCGCTGAGGACCGGGCTTTCGAGCACAGTCGCGAGAAAAATCGTGTTGTATATATCCTTATGGAGAATCACCCTACTTGTTGGTTCAACTGGACAGGGATTTTTTGGATTTCTGCTCAGAATACCGATTAGGTTCGTCGCCGTCCTATGTGGCTCTGGAGGATATAATAACAACCTGCTCCGCATTCCGATCTTATCTTGAATTCTTGAGGCACCTGCATGTCCTCAACGCTATCTGGCTGATGTTCTGTCTGACATTACCCCCACTGGTGTATCATGGTACGTCATTCTCTACGACGGTGAAGTTGGCAGTGTGCGTTATATCGATCGCTGTGGCGAGTGGTATTTACGTTCGATACGAGTTGGCGATATCCCGGAAGTTAACTGGTGATTCCGCGACAGAGAAGCTATGGAATGTGATGGCGCTTGTGGGACTGCGGAGTGAGCTGCCGTTAGACTCTCTCTTCATTGCTTTATGCTACGAGATTCATAGTGGTTTGTGCATGGCTGCGGCAGCGGGGATGGCGATGAGTCTGCTGGTGGGTAAGCGAAATGTTGTGGGATCGAATCCGGGTGTAAGCTTGTCTGATTTTGCGGCGTGGGCTGATCCCAGTTCAAGTTAAGGATTTTGCATACGATTTAATAAGATTTAACGTTATCTCGCGTGAGATTTCGAGCCGTGTGAGGAGTGTATATAGCTCAAGATTTGATAAAGTTTGATAGATCGATATTGATTGACTCTCAGGTGCAGTTTTTGGTGGTAAATTGTTTCCTGGCGTGTTCGGATTGCGACAGGCAGCTTTCTGCGGGTTTGGGCTTCGTAGCGATGGACCAGTTTATCATAGTCGAGGCTCTGTGGGTGAAGTATAGTAATTCGGTATCGGCAAGAGTACTGGAGTGTCCAGGATTGAGAGGGGCTACGGTGTCTCCTAGCGGGGTAAGTGGGAGGTTGCGTGAGGAAGGTAGCAGAGAGGCGGGATTTCGTGACGAAATTCGACCTTGGAAAAACCAATTGTTGTTGTAGTGGTGAGTCCATGCGAAAAGCATGGGAAACGCTCAACGTTTTCTCGGCGCCACTTAATTTTCTAAGCTCACTCCCCGCCTGCGTGAACAGTCGTGGAAGAAAGGACTGCACCGTTGCAGCTCCGCTGAGTACCGCTGTTAGTAACAGCTCTTGCAGTTTTGCTGTATCTTTCACGATTAGTAGCAGATTATTCGACTGCGAAAGCAGGACTGGAATGGTTCTCTGTCTACTCGTCAAGGGATTGCGGGATTCACTGGATCGTGTTCATTCGGTAGCTGTTCGACTGAGGCGAAATTTGCCTGGCGAAGCAACCCGGTCTGGACCAGCACACCAGGTGCGTTCTTGCCTGGACCAGAGAGTCTCTGGACAAGAGACTGCACGTGCAATGAACCACAATTTCTGGTTTTTTGCACGGCTGACCTACTCTACCAGGGAAAGAGTTTGATTGATTCAACCCAGAACATGCGTACTCGAATTAGCCTTCTCCTGACGAAGAAGGCTACAACCCTCCTAGTAGCGGAGTACGTTAAGGGTCGCGGTTGCCATCTCAAAGGACCCCGGTTCGAATCTCGGCATTATCAAATTGCGTATTCGAATTAGCCTTCTCCTGACGAGGAAGGCTACAACCCTCCTAGTAGCGGAGTACGTTAAGGGTCGCGGTTTGCATCCCAAAGGTTCTCGGTTCGGGTTCTGCTCCGGAGTACTTCTCTCGCAGTTTTCACGTTTCAAGTTGGATCCGGGTCACAATCACAGCCTGATTCTGATGTTCCATCGGTGACCTTGGCATCTATGTCCACTCGAGGTTGGGGAGGCTAAGTGTATGGCGATCATTCGCCATTCAATGTTTATGCAGGAGCGTCATTCGAGTACAAGCCTTTGTAGTACAAAGTTTGTACTACTTCCCCATTTGAGGTGTGTGAACTCTACACTGTAAAGGCACTTATCGTTTCGGTGCGCACGTTGAGGAGTGTCTTCATGCCTTGGCGGACTTCGTTTATGTCCCTCCACCGAAAAACTGTCTCATGGACCTACGATAGTAGGCTTGTCATAGACGGACGACGGCACGCCGCTGACAATGAGCGGCGGACCAGCACGGTGGTCCATTAAGTTAGATTTGGATTTTCGATCTGACCGGGTTTGACCTGTCTGCTTGCAGTCACGGTGTTGTGTTTTTCGAGATATAATGAAATGTACCGATTTTATGACCGATCTCTCATTTTGCTGACGAAGTTGCAGATGAGAATATCTTTTCCTCGCGTCCTCGGATATTTCAATCCTCGCTGCTCAGGTTCTCGACTTCAAGGTCATCAGTCGTATGATGTTCCTGACCTCCCCTCAGCTCACTGTGCAGCTGCTGTTCCTTTCTCAACGGCATACCTTCTCGTCCCGGCTCATCCGGGCAGTGGTTGTGGTTATTGCGATGATAGGGATCGGTAGTATCTTTTTGGGGTGCTGGAAGATGCTGTTGAGATTCCCTTCCTGGATCCACGGCGAAGGGCGGAGCGAAGCGGTACGGGAATTGCCGATTCTGGACGTCGCTGGGGCCGAGGCTGCTTGGAGAGGTAATCTGAAATTACTAAGTTCGTGGCGCGTGACGTTGAGTTCTTTTCAAATCGCCAGGCAGCGGTCGACGAGGAGGGCAGGAGAGGTTGGAGGACTTCAGCGAGTTCAACAGTTTCCCGCCATGACGCCGTGGTTTGGGTCCTGCACTCGTTTGCGTTCAGTGTGAAGCCGCTGTGCTGGAGGTGGGAACGGTCTTTTTTCTTTCTCGTAATTCTCAGCTTGATTTTGAGCACCTGAGCTGACAGGGTAGTTCCTTCCGGGTAGGTTATGCCGTGAACGGCGCCGAATTCGGGCAGGAGGATTGCTAAACAAACATTGCTTTTTCCCTTTCGTCCAGGTCCACGAGGTATGCTATCTTTCTCTCTTGGGAGCTACCTTTCGTGTCTCTGTGAATTCGCGTACGATCTTTTCCGTATCCTTCTCCGTGAAGATTACCGGGAAATGGGTCGTTTGATTATAGTAGTATCTCGTGGATAATCAAACTAACCCTGCTGTCATTAATAAGAACAAGGTTTTGAACGTTACGGGGAGTTATGGAAATTTTTCGGCGAGGGCTCACTCTCTCGCGCAGGGAAGCCCATTTTATGAGTTACCACAAAGTTGTTGGATTCTTGCCCGGCGGTAGTGAATGTCAGCTCGGGGATTCATCTGCGGCCGAGCGAGGTTTGGTGACGTCGTAGTGCTTCGGCGAGGTGGGGTCCTGGTGGCCTTGGCCGTCGCGATTGGTATGATGAGAGCCCAAGGTATAGCAGAGTGTGAAGTTATTGACAAGAAAAAGGTAGCGCAGGGAGGAGATCTTTACTCCGTTGGCTGCGCCGTGGATGGAGCGTGCTGTGGTCGTGGTGGAATCAGTTCGGTTGTTCAATAGAATGCTGCCTCTCCTGAGCTTTAAGGGTGCCTCCGCGACCGTCTTTGATCCGCTCGTTGAATTCACTTCTACGGTTGTGGAATTCGGAATAGTATTCGCAGGATAATTTGTTGGCGAGTGACGATTTTCATTTTTTCAGTTCTACGCCTCCAAAAGGTGCGCGGAGACGGAGTTTCGGGACGGCCCGAAGGGGTTGAAATATCGGGAAGTGAAGATCGGGGAAGGGAAGACGGCAACGAAAGGATCCCTGTGCACGGTAATCCTTTTTTTGTCTCCGAAGTCTCAAGCGAAACGGCATGAGATACTCTCGGACGAGCTTGTTAGGGTTTGTCCTGTGTTGGTCGACTGATGATGAGAATAGTCAAAGCGAAGGATGCGTAGAGTCTTGGAAAACTGTGAGAGTCATTATTCTGTCATCAGGTACACTACGAGGGGAAGTCACTATCGGGATCGAGGATGGAATGCACTTTTAAGAACTCTCTCACAGGGATACGCTTTTATTGTGGTAAGAGACGTAGGGCTGCGTCCCGACTTGCCAATTTTGTGGCGCGCGGTCATTGAGAAGGTTAGTCAGCATATCCTTCGAGCTTGCGGTGTACGCCCTTCGACCTTGGATGCTCCTCATTGACAGGATTGTCCATGTCGATCCTTTTAGGCTCACCACAACCCACTGTCGCCGCCTTCCTTAATGAAGGGGTAAGTCGTTGATGCATTTTCGAACATTTCTGAGATTAGCTAAATTGTGGCGGGGGTCATCAGGTTGTTGGAATGAGAGAGGGAGGGCATCGGGAAATGATCGTACCGCCGCATATGCACTACCCTGAACGGTGAGCGGGAGAAAACCTTCGCTGCGCGTTATTGTCAATCTCGCTCGCCCGAATATCCTTTGCTGTGATCAGATGGCCGAATCGAATTCTAATTTATGAAGTTTCATTGATGAGGGTTCGAGGAGGGGAAGGTAGTAGTGGTTGAGGCTGGTGGGCAGGAATGGGTGCACGCGTTCTAACGTTTAGCGTAGTGCAGTGTCAGTGGACGCTGGATCAGAATCTCGGTCGAAGTCAGTATCGGAGATGAGTTGTGTCCGACGTTGAAGTTTCGTCTGGGAAATTTCCGGGTGGAGTTAGCTACAGAGAGAGAGATCCTTGTTTCACATTCATAATATTGGAAAAGCTTGAACAAAATTCATAACCATAATTTCCCGAAAGAATTTTCCATCATCATGCGCACTCGCAAGGATACTATCGTAGGTAACGAGGAGGCGGATGCCGTTGAGAAGGAGGAGTTTGATAACATGCCCTGGCTGGCTAAGGTGCTGTACCGACTCATGCCGTACTGAGTTGTTTCTGGTCTGCTTCTGAAGGTGTTGTCGTTGGGTAAACGATCGGCTTATCTTGGCGGATGAAGCGATTTGGTCCTCGCATGACAGTTTTGGGTTGCTTTATGCTAGCCTCTGCTCGAATAGGTACTGGAATTACGTAACTACATATCTTTTCATCTGAGACGAGCAAGGATCGAGCTCGGATATGCTACCCTGTTTCTAGAAGGCGAATGAATTTGTCGTTTTTCTGCAGAGTTTATTTCCTCCTCCTCCCCCAACGTATCAATGGTCTCGGCCGATATCAGAGCGGCTAGGTCCCCAGGTGAGGTCATCCGTGCTGCTGCTGCTCTCTTCATTCATGGCTTCTAGGCTCCCCCAGTCGGAAGGAGGGCCGTCGAGAGTGGTATCGCAGTGTTGAAAATAATGGGAAGGAAATGGTATGTGTGGTCGTGGGTTCGCGATTCGGGGTTGCAGTGGTATTTAATGATTACATTGCTAACTTACAGTCTGGCGGTTAGAGAGAATTCTACGGAAAATGGCGAAAAATCATTTTCCAATTTCCATTGCCATGAAAATAGGGAGTATGTATGGTGATCAAGGGAACTGCATGGGCGCCGTTCGAGAGGGCACTCAATTTGCAATGGTATCATTTTGACTTCATCGTCACGTAATATTCCGTGAAAAATCCACATTTTTCCGTTCTGCAAAATGTCTATATTTCACTTTCAGGGTCGCTCTCTTTCGGTGTCTGATGATGATGATGAATCCTTGGGTGGGTATCCTCGTAAAGGAAAGGGGAAAGGTAAAGGAAAAGCTTGGTCGGGGGTTCCGTATTGGAAGGGAAAAGGGTACAAAGGGAAGGGAAGATATGCGGCGTTAGGAAAAGGCAAAGGATGGCAAGATGGGCAAGATAGGGGTGCGAATTACTGGAGAGGAACCGGATTTTACGTGGCGAAAAATAAAGGAAGTCCATTGAGGAAAGGTAAGGGATGGCGAGATGAGCAAGATTCTGGTTGGAGAGTTGGTAAGGGAAAAGGGAAAGGACGTTCTGATGATGATGCCTCCGAAAGTGATGTGGGAAGCGGCGCGGATGAGGAGTTAGGGAACGATAAGAGGAAGCAAGATGAGCAAGATTCCCCGAAGGCTCTTAGCGAGGAGAAGAATAGAACGCGATCGGCTGATCCAGGTTTCGAGAAAGACATAGAGAGGAGGGGGAAAGGTGGGAAAGGGAGATCCTACGCGTTGGGAAAAGGCAAGGGATGGCAAGGTGAGCAAGATTTTCCGAGGAAGGGTAAGGGCAAGGGTTATGGCTTTTACGTTGGTCATTACCCGAAGGGCGGTAAAGGATACTATACTCCTTGGGGGAAGGGAAAGGGTTATTTTCCTCGATGGAAGGGAAAGGGCAAAGGTGTGGCGGCCCAGTCCGACTCGGAAAGTGAAGCAGAGAGCGATACTGAAGCAATGGGGAAGGGAGGAAAGGGTAGATATATAGCGTTAGGAAAAGGCAAGGGAAGGCAAGATTATCAAGACTTTTCGAGGTTTGGGAAGGGAAGGGGAAGGGGAAGGGCTATTGGGTTGTCCCGGCGAAAGGAAAAGGGAGGGGATGGGGTTATGCGCCTCCCGTATGGGGTAAAGGGTTTTACTATGAGGCAGTACCTGCTAGGAAGGGGAAGGGGATAATGGGGAGGGGTTATCGAGGTGAGGATGATTGATGATGAGAATATTTTGAAGTTGTGTGAATTTAAGTGTTTCTCGGAGGTGTTCGTTGTTGCGTTTATTGAAGTTGATGGGAAAGACTCGAACGCGAGGCAAGGGAATCGGACAACGGAGGAACAGACAAAAATCGTGCATGCTGATGATGGCGACTGGACTACACCTGAACGGAGGAACTGTTCGGAAGCACCCTGTACTAGGGGGCCTCTCACTCTGGGTCTGCCTATATTATTCTGCAGGAGGGCGATACTGCCGACTCCGAGATGGGAGGGTGTCGGCAGAACACGACGCGAACCACTGACAAGAAAACGTTTAAGGGAAGCAAATGCGGTGTTATTTACCTAGGGGCCCTCTGATGGTGGTGACCTCCGTGATGGTATGCAGCATAGGCCCCTCCGCCTCCACCGTACCGAATACCTGACGGGAAGAGGGAGGATGGCCGATGGGTTGCAGCAGCATCACCTCCAGGGTACGCGGCATGATGACCGTGGATTTGCGGCAGGCCTTGTGGTGGACCTGAGATGGCACATGATGAGGTTAGAAGATACTATCCAGGCGGGCAGTGAGTCTGCTTGAGAGTTGTTCCTCACTTCCCCTAGAGGTTGGTCCTCCTCTCCGGTTGACGCCGTACTGCTGCGGCGGAGCACCGCTGGAATGGACGACGTTCGAGCCTGAACTCGAGAATATGGATGTCCAGTATACCCGGAAAGCTTACCGTGGATAGGCCTGCTGGGGACGCGGGCGTTGGGAGAGGCGCCGTAGTAGTGTCTGCCAGCGCCGTATTGGAGAGGTCGACGTTGGTAGCTGGAGCCGGCAGACTGAAATAGACCAATATACTGGAACCGAGAATCGAACTCGGGACCTATCGCGTGTGAGGCGATCGTCATAACCAACTAGACCATTCCAGCATGTCGAACAGCTGCTTACTCTCTTGGAGACCGCGCTGCCGACTCGCCTACCAGCCTCCCTCCGTGCCGCACCCGACCCTTGTAGGTAGTATCTGTGATGTATCGAAGTGAACTAGCTATCTGTGCTTCTCATACCTGTTATTCACGTTTGCACAATACTCGTTATAGATCGCGGGAGGGTTCCCAACGAGCTGTCGGTATGCACCACCCTGCTTCTGATTTCCTCTCTCGTGCTGCGGCGGCTGCCGACGACGCTCATTGATCTGTTGCTGCTCTTGTTGTAAACGATCGAGCGCATCGTCCAACTCGTGGAGGAGGGCGTTTGGGTTCGGTCGAGGTCTACATGAGCTACATAGAAAGTCACAAGAGCCGTGGTCACTGCTCTCACCCGCCGGCCAGATCGCCGCTGCTGCTCTCTTTGATGGGCGACAGCGGGCACCCCTCGAAGCGATGAGGCTCCGGCGCTTGGGTGGAATGCTGGTTAGTCTGCTGTGGAACTTCTTCCGCTCCTTTGCGCGACGGAGGGGTGTTGCGGGGAGGTTGAAATCTAAATTGAGAATGATTCAGTATTCATTTGGAGCACAGGGGGCCACGGACGCAGCTGCTGCTGTGGGCTGCTGCGGGACGTAGCTCGCACTCTCTTCCACTGGCCTGTCGTCTCCGTAGCGAGGCTTCGGCATTATACTACGAAGAAGGCGGCGTTACAACCAATAGGATGCCGGCTTTCCAATCGACACTGGGCTAAGCTGATTGTCCTCGCGGAGACCAGCGAGGCCGGTTACTTTGCAAGATCTGTGGCGCTAGCATTCTTGGGAAGCTTGATGGTGCTCAACAGGCCACCGCCGCCAGAATCTCCCTCCATCACCGACGGGTTGCGCACCTGCACGCCCTTGTCGACCGGAACGAGATGCCGTGGCAGCTACATTGTGGATCTCTCTTATTCGACGTTGCATGACGGGCTGATGCAGCAGTTGAGGGATGGTTGGTCGGTGGTGAGGGTTCACTATCAGTAGCATGCTGATAACCTGAGCCGTTTAGTCCAAAGGGCCCGGGCGTAGGTAGGCGTGTCACCTGTGTGAGGTCGGGGCTGAAGCATGGGGGTATGCGGGGGAAGACTCCTCGAAGGACTCTCCGGTATAGACCTTCCATATCGTCGGCCCTAACGTGGCACAAGCCTCACTAACTGTGTCGAGGAGGCCGCTGTCTCACCGGAAAGGAGGCCGGAGGGCGACCATCTCGTACAGTACGCACCCCAGTGACCAGATGTCGCTCTTGATGTCATACGGCATGTCCTTCCATACCTACCAGAAACCACTATAGCGGCTTGAAGGGCCTGGCTGAGCCCACTTCTGGGCTGGCATAGTAGGGGGTCCCGGTCTGTGTGTAGAGCAGGCCACGCTTGGCAACCTTGGAGACGTTGAAGTCCCCGAGTTTAACATCGCCAGTGCGAGTTAAGAAGACGTTGGCGCTCTTCAAATCTCTGTGGAGGATCTTCAAGTCGTGAAGCGCCTAAAGACCACTCCGAATGGCGTGGGCCTCGCCGCGAGCTCCCTACCTTGAGACCGTAGCACATGCCGATGAAAATGCGCCAGACATCCTGCTCCCTCATGTACACCCGCGATTTTTGATGCTGCACCTACAGTACCGGTGGGAGTGAGCAGCCAATGATCCGGGATTTGTTTGGTTACAATTTTTTGAAAGAGATCACCGCCATCAGCGTACTCGGTAACTATGCAGAGCTGATGGGCCCGATCATCGAAGAAGGCTTCCTTGTAACTGATGGAGGAACCGATGAAAGAGAGTATACGGACGTGCCGGCGGATGGCACGGACGAATTTCAAGCCGGTTTAGCTTAGTGGTAGAGCGTCAGTCTTGTAAACTGAAGGTCGGCGGTTCGATCCCGCCATCCGGCTATATTCACCCTGGCTTACGCAATAACTGACTCGTGCTTGATGCTCGCCAGCAACCGAACTTCATTCAACGAGTTCTGCCTCTCCTTCTCCGACAGGCTCGGCAGTTTAACCTTCTTCAACGCGTATACCTTGCGGTCTGACTTTCGCAAGACTTTATACCTGACGGGTGTCCCAATAGAAACCCAATTCTCGTTTATGGTAATTTACACTGAGGAGTAGGCTCCCTCCCCCAAAGGCGCTAGTTCGGTGAAATCATCCAGGCTCCCGCTGCCATCAATCTCGTTCCCCAGTGCTCTAGGTTCTGATGGGGAATTGAAGTGATTGTGGGTGGCAGTGACTACACCTTGCATCACAACTGCGAGAGTTTGAATACACATTCCGCAGGAGCCCCCACAAGAGCAACTCAAAGCCATCCAGTGACAGAAAATGACAATCCATGCCACGAAATACATGCTTTATTAGTCGTTATCGGAGTCCATGTCGGAGTCAGAATCACCACCAGCAGCACCTCCGGGCCTGAGGGCCGAGATCATCATCTATAAGTCCATTTCACAGTCTCACTTGGCCAACCACATGCCTGCTAGAGTGCCACAGGCAGCAGCGCCTCCCAGGACCAGCATGGATATCCGTTCTGCTGCTCTGTTGGCCTCGTTGGCGTACCTACCATCCTCAGTGGCGAGAGGCCTGGTCAGTCAGCCGCCCGCAGTACGCATCGCCGCTGACTCTGACACTCGGTGGCTCAGCGGAGGTTGGCCCGTAGGCGTTGATGGGCTGCTGCACACCAGAACCCAGCCCGCTTGGAGGAGGGGGAGGAGGGACCCCAGGTGGGAGCGTTGATGATGGAGGTGGGGGGCCGAAACCTGACCAATTCGGTCATCAAGAGATACCATCTGAGTGTGATGTAGGGCGTGTAGAAGGCACCCACCTTGTGGCCCGAAACCCGACTGTGGCGGCTGTGGTAGGCCTACTCCCGGTGGAGGCCCCGGTGGGGGAGGGGGTAGCATCCCACCCGCGAACGATGACCTGTTAGTTCACAGTGTATGGCGACTGTGCTGGGAGTCCCAGGTTGAGTAGGTATCAACCTGGGACCTCAGCAGACCTACTCAACAGAGGCTTTAGCGTCCCCATCCCCGCTGGCCTCCACCGAGCGAAGCGAGAAGGCACTTAACTGACTGGAAGAGAAGTCGGGGACAGGGCACGCAGTGCCCTACCGTTTGGCCGTGATGATGGAGCATCCCGCTGATGAGATGACCAAAGGGAAAAGACAAGAGCGACTCCAGCATCACACTAAATGCGCAACCATCACCCCCTTCAAACCAGTCCACGTAGCCAGAGCGAAACAGTCATCCTTGGTAGAGTGATAACCCTCATGTGAACACAACAATCATTTATTGCGAGAATAAGTCACAACGTTCGGGCACACTCAGGAGCAGTTACTTTCCATGTCGCTGTCGGAGTCATCACGACCGCTGCCACCACCTCTGAGAAGTCATCATGCGCATGAGAGCGATCTCGTGATCGCGAACCCACCCTCGGAGCCATAGCCCTATCAAAGCTCCAAGGGAAGCCGCAGCACCTAGTACGAGGAAGGAAACTCGGTTTGCCGACCTCGCTGATGCAGCATCGTATCTGGTGGGCGGTCAAATGATGCCGATATTCTTCATCGGGCGTGTGGTGTAGTGGTATCACGTCTGCTTTGCATGCAGAAGGCCCCGGGTTCAAACCCCGGCACGTCCATATCTCACCCTATATCATCCGGCGCCTTGTGATTGTTGTCCGACGGAGGATTCGCAGCTGTCGGCGGAACAGTAGGGTAGGTCTGCGGCGCTCCTGCTGGCGGAGCAGGCATCACCGTACCTCGCAGCCGAGCAGCACCCAAACTGTCGACGATCCCATGCCCAGGCCGCAGCACCGCTGTAAGAACTTCCCATTGCTGAGTTCATTCACGGTCGTGAGCCGGAGTCTACTGGGGTGCGATTACAGCGTCCGAAAGGTCGAGAAGAGCTTCTGACAGCCCTTCAGCCGATCACTGTAGTATTACAAACTAGTGCCTTGCACCTTGGGAGTACTCAATCCCCCGAGCAGAAATAGTTATACTATTTTCGGAAAAGTATCTCGATATGTTTTCCACGGGGATGTGCGTCTAAAATCAGTTACGCTTATGGTGAGTAAGGGTAAAATCTCCCACTTAAACGCTCAATCCATTTCTTCTGCATCAGAATCTGTGTGAGTAATCCGCCCGAGAATACCAGTCGGTTGCTGCTGCTGTTGTTGCTGTTGTTGTGGCGGTGGCATCATCCCCGTTACAGGCGGTTGCCCCGGCATCCCAAAGGAACCCGAGCCCGGCAATCCAGGAATCCCTTGGGCGTTCGCGAAGCATGACCCTCGAGCTGCATCGTCGATCAGGTTATGCCGCTGAGCCAGCGCTGACCTAGATACCCACAACTCATCGGCTCTCTCGTCGCTTCTCGTGAACGCTGGCCAACCCTAGAGGCCTTCGTAAATTCACCGCAAATACAATTCGGAAATTCTCATCTTTTCTTCGTCCCAAAGCGACCGATTCACGTCAGCAATTTCCCCGCTATTACATGGTTCTCTCGACCGAGTTGCTCCTGATGGCCTGATGAGAGGCGTCCTTCGAGAACATAATCGCTATCATTCTCACCTGATGAGGGTGATGGTCTGCCGAGTGTTGATGGTGATGTAGCAAAACCGATAGATGGGCAGGCATTCACCAGAGAATCATAGTAGACACTATTTATCGCTAACCCCGCAGCGGACGCTGGTGAGCGTGGAATCCGATCTCTCACAGATCTTGCAGCGCAACTGGTGGAGCGCTGGATTGCGCTTCGTCTGATACCGGGTTCAATCCCAGAAGGACGCCTATCCATCAACATTAACAAACGCAACCAAACCAGCTTCTCTTGACAGCCAAAAACAGCCCATTAAGGGAGAACAAGTGGTGACAAGATTGCAAGATGAGTACCCTAAGGGTACTTCTCGCGACTCAGAGCCGTACAGATTATCAACCATAGAACCTCGGAAAATTTCCTCGCGCAACAAACCGATCAAACGAGGGGATCTGGCCCGATCAATCGGTCATGATATACAAACTGCCGCGATGCGAAATTATCCGATCCACGATTGTTGAATCTTCGGACTCATTTGACAGGGTAATGACAGATATGTATGAAGAACCTGAAACAGCATTACACCGATCAACACTTTTCGCTGCGCCCAGTTGATCGATTATCACGTGTCTCACCTGAGTGACCTCCAAGTGTGGCTTTTGGACTGTAAAAAATGCCAGAATTGAAGGGTTTATCCACTGATGATTGCCAGGGGATTCGACGATGACGACGACGTAGAGAAAATTTGATAAGAGAAATTAATAAGAGTGGACAGAATTGAGATCGGCCGAAAGAGTCTATCAAGGGGGTCTGGCCTGATTGACTCAACGGCGATGACAAATCGATCAAGCGATCGATTTAGCAAAACGTATGTACTGCGGACCAAAAGACGATACCTGCCGGGAAAAAGGGGCCTGTCGAGGGATCCTAACGCCTAACGCCCTGTACCCTGGCCTAATGATAGCGTCTGGCAAAGTCTTCCATAAATTTGCAAGCAGCGTTGACGGCCTCGTCCTTGACACCGTTGTATCTACGGTAATCGAAAAGTCCTTGGTTCGAATCCCTGCAGCAACAATCGTACAGCGTAACGCGAAGTCCTCCTGTTATCTTGTTGCCTTGCAGTTGAAACAGGCCAGCATCCTCAGCCTAAATCACCAACAATGTCGCGCGCCACGAAATTGCCCATCCCACCTCCGCTACGAAGCGGTCCTCCAAAGACCTGTCCTCACCACGGGCCCTCAAACAGACCGACATGCGGCTGCGATCAGCGGGGCGAACCGGGCTCTGAGAACATACTGCTGCACGTACCGTAAAAATGCAACTTGGACCACCATAGAAACGGAGCCAAAGCAGACAGTAGAGAGACGGCGGAGGTGAACAGTGGCCGATATTACCGTGTAGAAGCCATTAGAGCGATCTACCGTGCCCCAAACCTGCGCAGCTCGTCGACTGAAAACATACGCAGGTTCGATCCCCGGTCCCTCCACTTCTCCTACATAGCCTTCTTCTGAACATTGGCCAACGTATCGCTCGGACCATAGGCCTTCTGATAGTAGCCAAGGACGAGATTGACCATGTAGATGGCGAAGGTGGGCGGAGTGTTGTACAGACTGCACAGCGGTGTCGAGGTTGACTGGATGTGAAAGTCAATGAATGATGGACAAACATACGGTGGGGAACTCTGAAGCAGAAGGACAAGAACATTTTACCATAATCGATCGAAATGGCGTGCGCTAAAACCTACGACATACTTCCAAGTGAACACATGGAGATTGTAATACCCCATGCGTCCATAAAAGACTTTATTATTATTCCATCACTGAAATGATTTACGTAACTTTTTTCATCAATATTTCATCAACATTATCTATGTCTAGGTAAGGTCTTATAATAAAGGTAAGTAGAAATAAAGGAGAAACCATATGGCGTCACCTACAGCCCCGCATGAACGATACAAAATCATTCAACTTCATAATATACCGAATTATTATCATCTCATTGAAATTACTATCTTTCATACTGCTATTTCATCCATGTAAAGATATTCTTATATTCTCGATGAAGATAGGCCGTCGCCAGCGGTCCCCTTTTCGCATCACCCACCGGCCTAATAAGATCCTCTCTGACGATGGCAAGACAGACGCCAGCTGGGCCAAGATTCTTACCGCCCGAAGCGTAGATAACGCCGTAGCTGACAACAAGCAGGAGAGACTGACAACCATCAACATGCAGAGGAGAAGCTCTAGCTTAATCACCCATCTCTCAATTGCGGAGCGAGCGGAGGGTATTGTCTCCCTTTTCGATCATTGCGTGCGTGTGGTCGCATGCAATTCTTCAGTCCGCTTCAAAGCAGATACGACAATTAGTACAACAGGATTAGCCACCAAGCAAATAACTAATATTATCACCAAGTAATAATACGATACTGTTTATTACTGTTGTATAAAATATAATAAATAATATAATCAAAAATAATAAATTTCAGTAAGAAATCTTCAACCTCTGTCAAAACCGTCGCAAGCTAACGGACGAATGCGCGCCTGGTTGGGCTTTGCCTACTTCTCAACGTTGACTGGCCTGGAGAGGAGAGTGCTGGTCATATCGATGACCACATCCCGACCAGACTCCTTCAATGCTGCAGCCATGCTGTCATCTAGGTACTCGAGACCTTCCATCGTCTCGTTGGCGGTGAAGTGAGTAAAAGAGACTTCCGAGGCTGGGGTGCTTAGGTCGAGATCGGAGTATCCTGATAAGCAATGGTCATCTACCCGAGCTGTTTTGAATCATCCACGCTCAACCTCCAGATACCATTCGAAAAGCAATCAACTCGACCAACAGTCTGCGGTAAATAAACAACGCATAACCTCATCCCAAGATCATCCAAATCTTATGGCTCGGCATCGAAATGACCCCGAAGAGCAGCTTTACACAAAGTCGGTGAAAATATTGAACCCCTGTTCGGCCAAGCATAGCACGACCAGGGCCTCTACTGAACGAGTTGGCCATATCACAAAAACCGCAACTTTCCCCTCCCATACGACAGATATATCAGGACGACCGAATTCGAATCAGTTTTTGATTTAACGATTACCACAGCTCTGGGATTCGAACCGGAGACCTTTCGATTACCCCCCTTGCTCACCTGGGAGGCCTCTGACGTTCGCAGGAAGGCTGGCGTTGAACTCCTTATTGATGACCTTGATTTTGTCTTGGCCGATCATTCTAGCGCATTCACCGAGGCTACGCTGGCCCCAATATCCAGTGTCGATATACTCGACCACCTGATGATAACAGAGCACGAAGGTCCCGGGTTCTATCCCGAGCGACTGCATTTCTCCTCACTTTGTGGCCGAGCTCAGGCCGGAAGAGGTTCAGCGGTATGCCGGAGAATTGAGCATGAGCGCCTCCTTGCAAGAACATGATCTGACCGACAACTCAAATCGATCATCAGGGCGAGCGCTAAACCTACTTACCTTGTAGTTAGCCGGGATGTGCAACATCTCCCTGAGACGATCCTCAGCTTGGGCAAGCACCTGCCACAAATCAACGATGAACAGAGCCGAGAGGTGCTGATGGATACGCGACACAGTGATTTGGGATGATGAACTCACGACGCGCACCTGCCCTGCCCAATGTAAAGCCCCTCAAAAAGCGATTTACATCATTGTTGACAGACCGCCGTCGAACAAAGATACGCTACACCGTCAGCTGACCACCCCCCGGCAGAGTGATCAGAGTGATGACCATCAGTTGCTTACCGTCTGGAAGGGCCCCTCCACATCACGGTGGGAGAGCTCCATGAAGCCCATACCGGTGCCAGCATAGTTAGAAAAATCACGCTGGGCTTCGTACATAACCTGAGCAAAGGCACAATAACATCAGCGAGAGCGCGTCTGTCTCCCTGAGAGTATCGGACACCGATGGCAGGCATGCCCCAACAAGAAGCGTTTGCTTAAAACCGAGTTTGCCGCGGTTAGGATACGGTGACGGCAACTTCGAAGCTCTGATAACACTAGTTCTATTCGCAACGTCTCTCACGAACTAATGATGCTCTCGGCGAGTACTCCAAACTTTATTCGAGAATTTCAGATTTCTCAGAATCGCAACAGCAACCGAGGGATTTGTCTCCCTCGCATAAGACGCCGAGAGCCTAGGGGTGCCGACGGGACAAAGGTGTAACAGAAGCAGCACCGAGCAGAACGAAGGCCCGATGCGCAACAAGCATCGAGAGGCGATAAACCGCGATTGACGCTTGTTTCTGGGTTCTTTGTTTCCGAAGAGCGGCCTGGTGGAGGCATAACGACGAGAGATTCTCTCAAACTCGCTTCAGATAGTAGAAGCTGATCAGGATGCTTGTACAAACGACAATGTCAAAAACAAACACCTTGCTTGCCCACGCAAGAGGTGCACGTTCAATGACCGTCGACGCAGTGGCTGGACAGTAATAGAGACAGATGGGTAGGCCTACCTCGTCGGGGAGAGCAGCTGGGCCGGCGGAAAAGTTGAAGACTCTTTTGTCGTGGTACTTGGGGGCGGTCTGGATGTGCACCTCTGCAACCTACGAGACCATGGTTGAAGCGTGAAGGGGTTGCGAGTCGGCTACCTTCTCGCGGACAGAATCGCCGTTGAAATCGGCACGAGTGCGAAGAGAGGCAGCGATGCTGCTGGCGGCACGGGCTGAAAGAGGCCGAAACTCAACCTGTTCTGTATCTTGCATGGATCGACCTAGGATGCCATGGCCCCATAGACCTACCCAAGACACTCAATGGAGCACCACTAACAGCTTTTTCGAGTGCGAGGCGAGAAGGGGAGAGGAGGAAGCGCCTGGACATGGCAGATGGACGGTATTGAACCTGGCAGGCATCATGACTCTACGGCGTCGCCTCGGCAACGCGAGCCCTCGCGAGCAGGCATGGAAGACAGAAGGTAGTGGATGTACAGCGCATTGCAGTGCAGGCGTTGGGAGAGGAAGGGAAATGCACGCGTTACACGAATGCTGGAGGATCTTGCGCTCGCGTACGCACGTGGCGCACGCCATTCTGATCGATTTCGAATCAGAGGCGCTGGTCTGCGCTGGTTCAGCGCAGTTGGTTCATCAGGAGCCAGGGCCGTGTAGAGACGAGCTAAGTAGTTTTGCACTACAAGCTGTGCCGCTGAGAACACAAACAGCTATTCTCTGAGAAAGTCTTTCCGAAAGACTGCGGGGGCAGATTCGATCTTACTAAGTGGCGAGAGTTGTGATTCTCGATAGGACGATTTCCTCGGTGTGGTGGCGGTATTAATTTATCGAGTAAAGTGCCGAGACACGTGCATGAGTAAGGCTAAGATGATTCGAGGAAGGGCTCAGCACGGTTGCGCTGTATAAACTTACTCTCACAGTCCAGTGCCTTCTGACGCTTCTTAAGAAGGAATCTTATATTCTATAATGTTCCAGAATCAACCTAAAGATACATCTCGTGTCATGGCCATTTATGACTTGCAGTCTGCATCGAGTTGTTTGACCCCATGCCCAATTAAAGGCCCTACGACAGGCCTTGTGCAACCGGCGATGTAGCCCAACCCGAGGAGGACTATCTCTCAATCGCTCACACTGGATGGCAACGGCGTCCTCGTAGTTTTATATATTGTTTTCTATCGCGATCACTGCCTCTTCAACGGAGCTGCTGCGACTGCTGTTGCAGAGGAGCCTCGGTACTACTGGGTGGGTTAAAAGACCGGGAATTGCTGTTTATAGTAGCTCCGGCAGTGGTATCTTGTCGAAGCCCACTATTGTGATTTAGTGATTATCGTGTTTTATGGTATTCAACAATTTTTTTGAAAAAAGTCACTCAAGTAGATATATTCTAGCGGCCATGTCTCATACCAAATCTTCCCCGTTGATTAGTAGTGGACATAATTCTTTAAACGACGGGGATTCGAAACACAGCGGTTTAACACAAAGCCTGCAGTTTCATCGCGAGACTCCTGAACAGTATCTGAGAGAGGCAAAAGTGACGAGGGTGTTCGATAAGTGACTCTGGAACAACATTCGGCATCTGTGGCGTGGTAGAGCCTCTGCCGTAAAAGCTTTCACGTGCATTAGAACCGTTTTCGACTCCAGATGTGAGATTGTATGTGACTATCCACCGCCAGCCAGGGGATTTGCGGATCCACTGCGTCGGAGTATCGAAGCGTCATCTGGCGGTCTAACAGTTCAGTCTCTTTCTCAGATCGCTCCACGCGAGCTCTGTCGTCTTCGATCGGTCGAGCGGCGCTTGGCGTGGCAGCGGCAGCGGCGGCTTTAGCTGGTAGGAGCTGCACTGTGGCCGGCTATGCTGCGTATCACTTGGAAATCTATTCATAGGAATTGAAATGTGCACCAGGCGATTGTAAAATTGAGATCACAGTGTGAAGCTTTGTGGAGGCCCTCCACTGGAGGGTCGCATACCACTGATATGATATCATTAATGGCTATCGACAGGAGTAACCCCCTTCGCGAATGCAGCGTAATATCGATACCCGACACAGACTAGCTATTTTATCGCCGATCGAGGGCGAATCGCAGAATTTGATTAGCATAGAAAAACAGAGGGATTTATTAGGTTGTCGAAAACCCTCTTTCGGATGTTCGGAAGTCACGGAGGGCTGATGGAACTTTTGAGGCGTCTCCAACCGTTTACTTTGTTTTCATGATGAAAAGAGTTTTCATTTACCTCAGGGACGGAGAGAGGTCGAAGATTCGCCTCTCGATGGTTGATAGTGGCGCCATTGAGGGCTGTACTGCCGGCAGTTTGGATACTCAAAATTATACGGTAATGGTTGAGGAAAATAAGAGACTAGTACCGTAAATTCCGTGATTGATGGGCAATAAAATTGGATGGTGACCGAAACGAAGAGAGAAAATGAAAAATAGAAGGGTGGGAGAAATTTGGTATCGAGATTCTTGAGCAACCAACGCTTTGCATAGCAAAGTTTTCAACATTCCGTGCTCTAGTGCACCGACTGACATATTCATGTCTGGCGATCCAGAGTTGGACCATTTAATGGACATGATGTTCACAGCCATTGGAGTGGGAGTCGACCGCCCTTTCTCAGGTGGCGTGCCAAGATAAGAGACGGGAATGTCCAGACGATAGGACAGCTGGCTCGTAGTTTCGGGATAGATCAGTCTTCCGAGGAGTAGTGTAAATCGAAGCGGTAGTGGAGGTGGTAGTAGTAGCGTTGTCATCAGTGAATAATTCGATTATGCTTTGCGACAAGTTCGAGCGCTGGTGCGGATTGTACTTGTATTTTTTTGTGTTTCCTCGAACCTTCCGGGGAATGAGCTGTTCATGATGTCATCATGGATACGTTTTTGGAGTCTCAAGCTACAAAGGACCCTCCGCAGGTCGTTCGTTTGCTGACGCTTTTCTCGACGTGCGGCCGTATAAGTCGCTGAGAACTTTTTCCAAGTCTCCTCGGCCGGGTCACCTGAAGCCAGCCGCCCTAGGTCTTGTACTCCGGAATTGTGAGAGCTTCCACGTTAAGACGATTCCAGGCTTGCAATAGATCCTCGCTCCGGGTGTAGGTGTTTATGGCCGACACTTTTTGCGGTTTTGGCTTACATTGGAAATATATTTTTATTTCATTTATCTGTGGAAGTACAGGCAGCTCAATCGGAAGGTAATTGCGGAGAGTTGAGAGAGGAGTGGTATGGCCAGAGCACCTTCAGGCGCATCTCCCGCCTCTATGTGAAGGACCATCACGATGTCCAACTAGAATGGAAAGGCTTAAACGGTGCCTTCGCGGCTTGCACGAGATACACGTAAGAACAGTCCGTCATAGGCGCTGGAACCTTCCAACCTCGTGATCCGCGTGGTATCATATTGTTCACGGCGGCGCCGTGCACGGCCATGTGTGTATTCTCAGGTTCACACGGCGGTGAATCCTACCCATAGCGCATCCGAGCCTATGCTGGAAAGGGTAGTATCTTTTCACCATTCCGGTGTCATCTGAGTCATCTTTGCGGTGGAGTAGTGTAGTGCATGATGAATAAGGCATCGGTTTGTGAATCTCAAGAGTCGCACAATATTCGGGCGATAGTTTTATTAGTAGTCCAATATTGGCGAGCATAATATTGCGAAGAATGTTTCACCTAGTTCGAAGATCGCAGTATGAGCATTGCTGCACACAGCCTCGTGGATTTCCGCGATTTCCCTCAGTGTACGTCCCAGTCCCAGCAGCT
Source organism: Perkinsus olseni (assembly GCA_013115135.1). Classification (NCBI taxonomy): domain Eukaryota; phylum Perkinsozoa; order Perkinsida; family Perkinsidae; genus Perkinsus; species Perkinsus olseni. The sequence goes on along the minus strand of JABANP010000169.1, from coordinate 64,970 downwards.
CATCGGGTCTAAGAATTCCCATCAGAACCTCAACAAGGAGGCTCAGTCGTTGTTGGACGTGTGTAATATAGGGGCCTTTCGGCGCTTCCCGGCCGTTCAGTATGAACCATTGCCAAATGCTTTTAATGATTTTGAGTGTGGATCCCTAAGTTGACATGAAGATGATGCGTAACTCAGGCTCCTGTGAAAACCTTGGTCTTCGGTGAATCGTCAAGATTGTTTGTTTTCCGATGTTGTTGCGCCTTGGTCTTTTTGCTCTATCTTCGATGCGGCAGCACCGCTCATGAGGGATCAATCAACTGATGTACTGAAGGCACGTGCAGTGTGAAGAGGCTGTAGTGGAAGCCATACAGGCGGCCTGTAACAGGCCTGGTGGACCAACTGGGCCAGCTAATAGGGTCACCAATCGACTGGTGGTCCAGTCCACTGTTGCCGATGTCAAATAGTCCTTCAGAGGTGGCTTGGCGGACTGGCAAGAGTCGGGTGAACTCCATACTTTTTAGGCAATGAGCTGAGATGAGTGTCTGTCTTGGCTGCTGTTCACATCGCTCAGTGATGATCACTCTTCTACTAAAAGGGTCAGTGATGATCACTGACCCTTTTAGTAGAAGTTGAGGGGGCATCGTCCCATGGCGCCATTGACGGGTTGTGATTCACAACTTGTGTTCACAACTTGTGTTCACAACTTGTGAACGCGGTCGGATATCCGCGGTCTCAGTGTTATCGATGTCTGTGTCATTATCGGGAAACGATGAGCTTGGCGTAGTGAAGTTGGAAATTTCAGCTGTGGATGAGCAGCTCATCACTTGTAAATGGTTCCATCTCACTCACTGATGTAACATCAGTGATGTTCCAGTCACTGGTTCCATCCGGCCGTCAAACTCACGTGTGGTAGGTAAAAATGTTCCATCTATTGATCCTTTTTATGCTCGAAGGCCGATGACGGATCACCAGTATTCATCATCCTACCGGAGATTGTTCCGGTAGATGTCGCCGATGGGTCAGCTGGCTGACTCTGAGTCGGCCACCAATCAAGACGACCCGTTCACCAGCCGAATACCAAAACGGGAAGATGGGCAAAAGCCTGGACGCGTTATGTAAATTATGTAGATCTGGCCATCAGTGATGGCCCACCACTCTTTACTTAGAGCGCTTCTGTGGTGCACAGTGTGCACCTATGGAGTACGAAGATTTGCATCTGGGTATGATCAGCTACGTTGGGAGTGTCGTGTACTGGGATTGAGGACGCTCTCTATGTAGCTACCGGTGTGGCTATGAAAACCTCCAACAAGAGCGTCGTTGGGTCACTGTGCTACTGCATTCAGCACTGCCGATCCCAGAGGGCAATTCTGTACACGACAATGTCGTGTCATGACGACACGGTTGACCTAGAGCCTTGGGAATCTCGGCCGTATGGATTATTTCTCGAAAGTTTGTATGAGGGTCCTTCAACAGAACTCGCAACGTTGCAGAGCGCTAAACAAGGTTTAGGAGGAAAAGACGGAATGCAGTGACAAAGACGGAATGCAGTGGCAAAGACGGAATGCAGTGGCAAAGACGGAAGGCTGTGACAGAGACGGATGAGCCACTGACAAGAACGGGAGGCAGTGACAGAGAGGGATGAGCCACTGACGAGGACGGGAGGCAGTGACAGAGACGAAATCCTCCCTCTCTAATTCCAGGAGGGACAGTCGCGGCGTATACCTGGACTCTAATCTCACTTGGTTGGATATAGCGGCTCGCTCGAGCAATGCTTCTGGTATCCGTTGCGGCATTGCGTTCCCGGATGCGGTCAAGTCAACAAAATTTGTGACAAGTGGGGCCAATTTCGTCGCAATTTTCCCAATTTTTCCAGGTTTTGCCGGGAAAATCTGTTGTGTATCTCTCCGGAAGTTTCGCAAGGCAAAATTCTTTTGGTCAGGTAATTGGAGCCCTTCCAGCAGGAGACGGGGTCGACTAGGCAGTGTGGGCTCTAAGACAGACTTCACTTGCGAACAGTTGGTCCGAGAGTGGGAGCAAACGCATAACAGGGGGATTGGTATATTACGGCAGCCGAGTAATAGGGGACGTGCGTGCGTGCATGCAGTTTTTATCCAATGCCATTATACATAACATACCTGAGAAAGAGCTCCTTATTCGTACTAGTACTTAAGATATCGCTCCTTTGGTAAAGATTCTGAGTTTATTCGGAGCACTGTAGGGCACTGGTCTGTTCATTTACGTTTAGTATTGGTCACCAATCCCTCCACCGTGGACCGACTTGGACGACTCGGTGTTTTCTTACCCTCCCCATTGCTTGGATAGTTGAACCTCATTAACACTAAATCGATCGTTAAAACTAAAGTTAAGTTAGATTGAGCGTTATCGTGAACTTTTGAAATATGTATAACACACTTAGTTTGCATTGGTCGCAGCAGGTGGACATAGTCCTGACACAGCATTACCGCAGTAGTTCCTTGTACTCACACTAAGGGGAGAGGGTCAGACTGTCACGGGGCATTGGTGATACTACGAAATCCGAAACCGATGTGATGAGAATTCACCATTCTTCATGTTAATTCCCTATTCCTCAGCTACCACATTGCGGCTCGTTCTAGGTTCCGGTTTATTCGCAACGGAAGGTAGTACTGTGGATGATGACATGTGGGCTGTGAGGGTCAGGGCCTTGCTGCGGGCTGAGATATCTAGGTCGTAGACGGGAAGGGCGGGAAGATGGCAGGAGTATCGTTTCAGTTGGTACTTTGGCGCACCAGTGGACAGTCTGCAGCGCGGGAATCTGGAGGAATGGGTAGCTGAGTACTTCTTCGAGTACAGACAGGTGAGCTGGACGGCGAGGGGGAAGTCCTCTTTTGGAATGGGATCTTCGCGAAATGATGGTGACGTCGTATAGCACCGTAAATTTCGAAACTGCACTAAATGCATCACGGTTGAAAGCCCAGAGTACATCAGGAGTCCTTTTCATCTTTAGTAGTGATGTCTTTCCACTGCACGTGAGAGTTAACCTTTTTGACGTTTTTTTTGGGTGTGATAGGGGTTCGTCATGAATCATACCTCAACCATAAAATGGGGAATTAGACAGCAAGCATATTCAAATCGATCAAACCGTTTCGTGCCATGATGAAATTAGGGGAAAGCCCCGATTCCCGTAACGAGATGATTCACTTCTATGCTGTCGTCGTCCGCCGCCGCCGCTACCGCTGTTCAGAGTAATACGGTCCTGCCCGTGCAGGTTTTGGCCGGGGAACGGATTTTGACTATCATGTTTCGTCCGTCAAATGTTGAGACAATGATCGTCATCAGTCTCCTTCTCTCTTGCAACCCTGCACCTCCTTCAGGCGGATGAGCTGTCGATAGCGGAGAAGCAAGAGCTGAGAGTATGTGTGATGATGATGACGTGTTGGTGCTAGGGTGTCGTCAGGTCTTGGTGGACTACCTGGCGGAGTGGGCCCACATATCTGGGGACCTGAGAGGTGGGATGGGGGACACGACATCTGTCATGTCCTCCAGCCCTGTCCGCTGGATGTCATTAAAGAAATCAGAGGGGGGTAGCGCGGCGCGAATGAGTTACATACAGTAAAACGCCCCTCCGACTGCATACAGCAATCTGTTTGTAGTATTTAGCGCGCGCCCGAATGATCGATCGTCCTACACAACAGGCATCCGGATTGGTCGGCTCATCCTCAGACGGCACTAATGAAGATGTGAAGTGTATGCGGATTATGAATGACCCGATCCCGGCAGCGTAAGGCGTATCTTAGGTCGAAGCTGGCTGAACATGGATAATCGCACTAGAGTATCTTTTAGTAATGGTTTTCCCTTCTCCTAGATACCGCCCGTTTATCTGCTATGGTGTGACACATTTCGTCTTACCAATCATCACGGACATCGTCTTCGACAAGCTGGTCGGATTTACGTAAGCCAGGCTGCAGCCCTTGGCAGTCTACGAGTTCTCTTTGGTGTGGTAGGAAGTACCGATCAGGAACGATGGAGTATTGGTATTCCTGGGCTCCTGAGGGCGAGAACCCCAAACTGCAACCGACAGTGTGAGATTGCCTGTGGATTCTACTCTCTTTCAGTCGCACTTCTGTGTGATGCATCACGATCGTGCATTTTCGATCAGCAATTTTGTCGCCCTTTCGCCATTACTGTATGTACATGGGTCATTTCCTACACCCTCGGGGACAGTAGTTATCGTCTATGAGTTTTACACTCGAAACGGCTGATCGATTGTGAGTATCTTTCTACTATCTGCAGCCTTTCATCTATCTAAATATCTGTATAACCCCGGCCATGTCGTCCTCGAAAAATGCGATGAATTCCAAGCAGCGCTGGGAGGGGGCACGCGGTAGTGGCTTAGGATGATCATCGCCCACTAAGAGATTCTTCCCAAGTCGATATCGAAAAAAAATTTACTCCGTGAGTTTGATGTGAATAATTTTTTTACCCTCTCAGATTCTGTCATGGGTTAGGTGTGGGTCTGCTACCCTACATCCCCTTCGTGAGGGACATTAGACGGGCCTTCCCGGATCGAGACATCTTCTGCATCGAAGTCCCTCACGTGAGCTCCTCGTCTTTTCGCGATATTTGCGATTTTTTGGGGGAAAAATTCCGGGAAATTTCGAATTTGATAATAACAATTCTGTATTTTTGTCGGAATTTTCCAATCGCTTTGGTAGTTCGTTGACCGGTACAAGTTGCGCGGGTTTGGGGATAGTGCAGGACTCCGCCGAAATGCTCGGAAGGGACTGGCTGATCGAGAACAGAAGACCCGGATTTTGGCCTCTGGTGTCCAATCTTTCATCCGCTTGCTTCTTGTCATCCGCGGAGCAAGATAGGATCAGCGTCCTTGCAATGCTTCCCTTTTCCTTGCGTGATTTTTTGGGAAAAATTCCGGGAAATTACGACAGTGATATTTCGTTGACGGATTTTGGAATAGTTCAGGCTGAACTGTTCAGCACCCGGGCGGAACGCATTTCGTCGATGTGTGATGATCTCTGCTCTCGAAGGTTGCTATGCGACCCTATCCCAACCTCCCCTCTGCTCGGGAGATGTCTGTGGTTGTGGCGGACATGTTGACGGCGTGGGGATACTCTCAGGCCCACATGGTAGGGGCGGCTGGCCCTCGCGGGTTCGATTCGGGGGAGAGGCATTTTGTGTGGCAGATTGGTCATAGTTTCGGGACGTTTGTGGTGCGGTGGATGCTGGTAGTAATGCCGTTGAGGAAGTGTAAGATTGAGCAAGATGGCAAGATTTTTCTCAGGCTCATGAGCCCTCGAGGATTGCTTCCATGAGCTTAGTGGATCCAGTTTGTTTTTTGCTGGTTAAGAACGACTTGCTGTTGAACACGCAGAGGAAAGTGACGGAAATGCCCTTGGGGGGATTCGAACCTGCGACCTCTTCCCGCCCAGGCCCACGAAGACCCCATTGGAATACTGGCCACCTACTTGGTCTTCAGGGAGCTTTACACGGCTCACACTCTGACGAGGAATCTCTTTTGGGAGCAGGTCATTGTTATACCGGCTGATTGCGGTTTTTACGGTTTTTTAATCAGAATAACGTCTGGCCGGAGGAGCTGCGGGGAGTCCCGACACACGTTTCGTTGTGCGGCAGAGATTTTATCATTCCAGCGCACTCAGTGCGGAGGTTATTGGAAGCTGAAGCGTAGGTATCTTAGGTTGATCCGTGGAAGATGCAGAATAGGTCAAGTTTACTCTCAGGGCGGCACGGCTGGAGATAGCTCGAGATGGACAGCTGAACAAATTCCGTCGGCAACAGCAACCTTTGAAATCAAGGTGGGACTTATTTTTCCACCGAAACAGTAGGCACTTCCGTCATACTGCATATCGGGAGAGCTTCGTGCAACTGCAGGAAATAGGGATAAGGGTCGTAGGCGTAGAAGTCTGTGAATGAGCAAGCACACTCTGCATACTTATCCGCCATTACTCCTAGAACGCGATTATTCAATCTGTTCATGGCAATTCTAAGATACGTTCAGTTTCGATTGACCAGCCAGCGTGAAAGTAAAATGATATTTTCGCAAAACTTTTATGAGAGTGCAGGAAAGGACGAAAAAGTTAAAGTGTCCCTTCCCAGCTCGACAGAGGAAAACCGAGGCTTTCTCAAAGTCCTCAGGCTGCATTAGTGAGCTTTGAGGCAGCCAAGGTCGCCGGCGCTTGGTCATTGCTGCTGCGTCGTCATGGCGATTACGATTGATTTCACTGCTGGACTAGCAGCTTTTGTAGTTTTCTCGCGCGCCACGAAATTCAGAGTGTTTCAGGATGAGCGGGCGTGAGAGTTTGTTCCAACCCTTGACGGTTGATTGGAACGATGAGGGTATCCACGGCGAAGCTCTCAATAATGATCACTGGAGAAGGAGGGTTTTGAGGCATATCGCCGACCTTATGAAGGAAAAATGACCTTGCCGGGGATCGAACCGGGGACCTGTACAACAGCTCGATCGGCGTGTATTTTTGCACATGGTGATTTTTCTCTCCTGCCGTTCCCTTCGTGTTGTGTTCGATTGGCTTTTGCGGATTTTTTGTGGCAGTTGAGCTCTCCGATTTTCAGTTCTTTTGGACGATGCAGGCGATATTGAGAGGTAACCGAGATGAGAAAAGCGCTCGCCATTGTGATCGATTTGGATGGTCGGCTTAGGGAGAGAATTCAAGTCGGCGGTGATTCTGGCTCTAGGAGTTCTCTTGACGCGAAGATTCGGCCAAAGTAGGATTTGTTGCGGAAAAGTTGGTATGCCAGCTGGGTGCCCATTTTGTCCAGCCCTACGGGATCGGTCGTTCCAAGGCCTGCTCACGAAGTGGCTGTTGGTGATGCCGGTGCGGATGGTCCTGCCTGTGGTGGTGGTGTATACTGTCGCTAAGTGACATTGGAAAATCGGCGGAGCGAAGTTCTGATCGATTTGGATTTCAGATGGAAGCTGAAGGTTGAGTCAGGCAGTATACGAGGAACAGCAGATGCTCTTCGTAAGCGTGGCGACGGGCTGGGGAGAATGCACGAGGGGAAAATTTTTTATGAAAATCTAGAAATTTTTTTCTATTATTGAAGGACATATTCACTCAGATTGAAACGCCCGCATAGAATCCGCTCGTTGTGGATCGAACGAACGACTTAGCTCGGTTTTATCGGAGCTGGATCGTTCAATAGTCGAGGGGGCGTGTCCAGGGCGTCAGAAAGCGGGAACTGAAAAGAGAATAGAATTTCTGAGAAAAAATTTGGAAAAAAAATTTCGGATCAGCGGTTTGGCATGCAAGAGAGGCACTGGGCGGGAGTTGCTGCTGATGAGGATTTACAGGAGCCCTCGTAAACTTTCCGGAAAAATTTGGCGCGGAAAATATTATTATTTTAGGATTGATCGCCCGGCATGCGTTACGAGCGTATGTGACGTTTGAGATCTATTTTTACTTTGCTTATCTTTGGAAGTACTGGAAGCTTAACAGAGTTAATGTAGGACTGGGGAGGACGGATGGGTTAGAGGTGGGCGGCAGTACGGGTACGGTCTAGTACGATACGGGTAGTACGAGTACGGCTCCGTACCCGTACTACTCGTCGCAGCGGTTCCCAAGTACCGTACTAGTACGCCGTACTTGAAGTACGGCGTAATTTGATGCACGTATGCGTTGTTTAATATATTTAATACGTACTAGTTCTCCGTACCCGTACTAGGTTGACATTTTGAAACGTACTTCGTACCGTACTTTCCTCGACCCCAGTACGCTTGCCCAGCTCTAGTGTGTGTCGTTAACTTAGGAAAGGCGAGCTCACAGGCTCGAGGGATGTGCCGGAAAAATTTTAGCCGAAAACTTGGAAAAAAAACCGAAAATTTGGCTATCGCTATATCAAATGATAGTGACTGAGAACGGTGGGGTCTCTGGGTGGTAGTAAATAAATACGGGGACTGCAAAAATTTATTCGAAAAAAACTTCGAAATTTTTTTTCTTCAGAGTTCCGGTCTTCGGTGAACAGAGGTGTGAATGCTTCATCCTAATATCGACGTTTTTGATTTTGCTTGGCGAAATTCTACGCACAGAAGTAGCTGAGTTTGTGAGTTTGTGTGGCTCCCTGATAAGGGAGAGGCGAGTGCGTGAAATTTCTGTTGTTGATTTTGGCAAGGTTCACTTGGTTCCTCGGGATTTGGATATCACTCGGGAAAAGAGGATGGCGAAGTTGAAGCGCTCCTTGAGGGGGTTGAGACAGATACATGTAGGTTGGTGGAGGGGAGTAGGTCCCAGTCTCATGCGCAGTTCGATTCACTGGAGTTGGCTTATTTGGTTACTACCACTTATACGATGCTGTCTGCGTTGGAGTTACTGCGAGGAACTCTTGCTCTCATGCGCTCGACGGGAAGGTCGACCATATGAAAGATACTTTTTTTAGATACACGCAGCGGTAAACTCTGATCATGTTGATGCGTGCGACGATGAGGCTACGCGAGAGGTGGGGCTGCTCGCCTGAGGGAGATCTTCGCGACCCATTCTCTAACTCTCACGTCGGCCGAGTTCAAGGGTTGGACAAAAAAATTTTTGATCGATGGAAGGGTCCTTAATATTTGTTTTTAATAGATTTTATATTTTTGTAACGGATAGTGATGATACTGAAGGATCTTTATTAAAAACATAGCAATCATAATATGGAAGTTAGACTAACTTAGTTAGTAATAGAAAATTACCTAGAGAAAATTTTTTTATAAATTTATTTTTGAAATTTTCCGAAAATTTTTAGATTTTTCCCCGCAAATCAACATTCGATATCGGGGTCATTGCGCTAGGGCATAGCGAGACGGAAAATATGCATTGGTTTGAGAAAAGAAATATCGATCGCCTGATCGATAAGCACGCCTCTTGCCTGCTGCGTCGAGAAACTGTCGTGTTGCTTGCTATCAGACAAGATGATTACACAAGATTACAAGATTGCACAAACTGTGCAAAATTACGAGAGTGTGCTTCGCTCCGCTAGAGGGTTATCATTTCAGATGCTACACTCGGTGGATTGTATCGAGGACCGAGGAGTGCACGGGCTCAATAAAAGCGCTCAAAATCTATTAAACGAAGGTAGCCAGATGGAAAGCTTTCCGGTCTGTCCACCGAGAGGGTTGTGGGGTCGATTCCTGGTTCGGTCATTTTGAATATTCGTCCTCTACTAGACGGGAATGGGAATATTATTTTTACATAATTTTCAGGCGCGCGACGTTGTGGCTCGCGGTTCACCTCAAGCGAGAATCTCGTGCGTTTGTGGGAGAGCGACCAGACGAGGAAGAGGAAGCACGGCAGGTTACTTCGTTTACCAACGACCTCGGATGGTATGTGAGCTCACATCTTGAAATCTTGCAGTCTTGCAATTCCTCAGTTTCACCACCACCCTCTGGTCGGAGGAATTCCGCCTCTCTGATGGTACGCGTGCAGAGTTGGATTTCTACGCTATCTGATAGTGGCCTTGAGGATGCGGGCGATAATACGGGTGAAGGGGGAGGGAGCATGGAAGAGTTGCGTAATTTTTGGTATGGAAATTGATACCTGTAATTTGGCACTCTCCGGCGCATGCTGTTACTTACATACTTGACGAGTGGCAATTACGAAATCTAGAAGGTTTGTTCTCATCGTCAGCGAGGAACACCTCCATGTTCCCCCCGGGTGTCTCGCCAGCCACCTGATAATCTTCGTCGCTTCATGCAGCTAGTGGAGCTCTGCTGGTACGCGGCAACAGAGAGGAGACCGAAGGCGTGCTCTAGTAGCTCTTGTGGATGTGTGTTGTAAAAAATTACTGATACATGGTTTAGGCTCGATCTCGGTGTTTTGAATTTCGTGGCGCGCGACATTCTCTGGCTGCGTGGGAGTGCGGAGAATTTTCGGGGCAACCGTCTCAGGAGTCAACTTGTCGTTGTGAATTTGCCAACCTCGATGGACGGATTTTTTCTTGTTTTCTTGATTTTATGATTTTCCCTTTTCTTCAGAATCTAGTGAAGCAAGAGCGGTGAGAGTCCGTGCCCTGCAGAGGGCGGAGATTTCTAGGTAGTACTGGAGGGAGGGGTTTGCTTTGGAATTTTAATCACCACTGCGGGACAATAGCGATTCTGATAAGACCCTTTACTCGAGGACAGTTGATGCTAGCGATGGGAGACACGGATTGTGTGCCTGCATCATCACAGGGCTTGTGATTTAGCATTTTGTGGAGGTGAAGACAGTTCCGGCTGTCGTGCTACTCTGGGTTATATCGTTCGGTGGGAGTTTCGCTCCGCTATTAATGTCTTTTTGTTTTTTTCAGTTGGTTTAATGGAGCCCCGGTGGAGGCGCTGAAGAGAGGCAATGTTAGGATATGGATTGCGGAGTACTTTTTTGAAGGTTATGAGGTACTCTGGGATGGGCAGTTCCCTTCGGTCTGGCTGTACGGGGTGTCCTCAAACTGGCCTGATTTTCTCCTCTCGCCCGTTGTAGCCGAGCATTCGGGCTCCATCACTGAGTGCGAGGTTAATTCGATGGAACATCGGGATTCCGTTATAGCGCCGTTTTACTATGTCGCGATGGCGCTGGGCTTTAAGATGATACCCACCGGGTGGGAGCTGGAAAAGCAATTTTCGAGGTTTAGCAGTGTCTGGGTGGATCGTTCAGTAAAATGAAGAGTTTGCGGTGTCGGTCGAATATTCATGGTGATAGCGTTCGAGTGCTATCCACTGGAATCCGCAGCTCGTTCGCAACGGTGAGGCCTGGGCCAATATTGAGCTTACTCTCTCGCGGAGGTTCGAATCCATGCGGGAACGTTTTTCAGGTAGATCAGCTCACCCCATCTGAGGAGGAGGAGATGGAGGTAGAAGCGCCTGGGGACGATGAGCCCTCCTCATGTGCCCTTGTCAGGATATGGTGGATTACATGGAACAATGGGCCCGGGCAAAATGGGAGGGTAATAACACGGGGGATGCGGGCGGGGGGCGGTACGGTAGGCCTTAGTAAATCCGGACCGGTGGAGTCCTCGATGGGCCCCTTACCACTGTCAGTTGGGTTAAAGTGGTCTCTGACTTTTGTTTTGGTATTTTAAATTCTGCTCCGCAAAGAGCCTCATATTTGATAAGGAAGAATAGCAAGAAAAGTGTCTGAATCATAAGTCTCTGACTGCGTAGGGAAGGGACTGTCGATCCGTGTACTCAGCAGTAGCTCTGATTTTCTATTGTGATCAATATCTCTGCTGAGTCCTTTGATACCACATTTTTGTAAACTTCTCAATAAATCCTGTTGTTCTGACGTCAATTTTTTTTCAAAAATCATGCGCTGAGATTCATACCAACTTTTCCCAATTCTTGCTTGGTTCGATATCTTGCTTCTCCGACCGGGAGAAAAAATTAATTTTTTTTCAGATGGTATCAATGAGGATGTGAAAGTTTTCAGACTCACCAAGGACCCTCTCCCAAGTCTGTAAGTTTAATTTTCGGGCGAGCGAGATTTCGGTTTCCACATAATTTGCAGTCACCGTCCGGCGATATGTTACGCTATGACGCACATGATGATACCGGCACTTACCAGTCTGGCAATGACAGGGCCTGGTCTGGGTATGGGGTTCAGGTAGTTTAGCGCGCGCCCAGTTGATCGATTTGGTAAGAGTGTCTGTGGCAGTAAATACCGAGCGGGGTCGTTGGAGTATTACTTCCGTCCTGGCATGGGGCGAAGCGGGGACATGCATCTTCTACCGAGATTTGATGAGTACACGGACCAGAGAAAGATGCCGATAGTGTAGGAAGTGGTGGAAATGTGGTATTGGTATGTATCATAGTCTGAGATATGGAATTCTGAATGGAGAAGCTTAGCAGTAAACTATAGAGGGTTCGAAATAGAGGAGCGTGACGATATACTGATCCGGGCACTCGAGTTACGAGATTATTGTGGGGGCTAGTGTCGTCAAACCACAAAGAGACAGGCTATTGGTAAATCGCTTGAGCCTAGCGGAAAACAGTATCTTCAAATCTGGTGAGTGCGCCTGCGACAGGACATTGTCATGATGACAATACTCTTGCTTGTTTCCAGCGTTCGGATAATCAGTTTCAACAACGATCGTTTTTGTCCTTTCGCAGCAAAGCACAGTCGAGTGCGAGTGGGAGCCTTTTGGTTGTCCGCAGGTTTTGCCACGGCATTGGCCTCGGACTGCTACCCTACATACCAGTGGTCCACGATATCGTTCGGAGGTTCCCGGATAGGGACATCTTTTGTGTGGATATGCCACATGTAGGACTCCATGCGTTGCTTGGCTTATCAGGACGGTCGTAAGGTTGGTTGGCTGTCGCATCCTGAGCAAAATTTCTGCGGTTTTGTATGTAGAACGTAGATTTCCGAGAAATTTCCGAGCCGTCGGAAATTTCTGCCGGTTTTCTCGGGAAATGTTGAGATATTACCGATTCTGTCGAAAATACGCTTCGGAAAACCCAGTGAAATTTCCACCTGCTCGTACAGGCGAGCGGCCTCTCCAGTGGTCCATTGAGTTCAGATTGCGTGTCGGCCGTTCGTGAACCTTCCGTCAGCGAGAGAGATGAGCGCGTGCGTGATAGACATGCTCAGGGCCTGGCGATACAGTCATTGTCATGTGGTAAGGGCTTAACGCTCTGCAATGGATTTCGTTTTCCCTCGATCTCGTCTCAGATTGGTCACAGCTTCGGTTGCATCCTTAGCCGGTGGATACTGGTAGTATCTTGACTTCAATCTAGTCATTGATGGTTCGACCTCTGTTAGGCCTATCAACCATCGATAGTCCGGTCGTTGTCTCTGGTGGACCCGGTGAACTTCCTCCTCGTCAAGAGTGACCTTCTCCACAACGCTTTGAAAATTGTAAGACTGCGTTCTCGCTGTGTCCGATCAACCTCCGCCCTCAGGATCATTCGGACCCGTTCGGAGCACTGGCGACCTACTTCTCTTTGAGGGAGCTTTACACGGTTCACACATTCTGTCGAAACTTCTTTTGGGAGGAGGTGAGCCTTCCTCAGTGATCTCCGTCTAGCAACGTGCTGAGGGATTTGAGAAAAGCTTTTGCCGGAAATCTTGCCATACTCTTATGAAGAGTAGTATTGGACGGGCGAGAGAAGAATTGAAACCGGCGTAGTCTGAGCGGCAGACGGCGAAGCTGAGCGAAAAAAATGCTCGGCCCAGCGGCAGAAGAACTGTGTTGAATTTAATAGGAAAATTTTCAGATTTTACTGTCAAAAATTATTATTTTCCCACGCGTTGGGGAGCGTGGGAGTTTTTATTATCGTCGATTCAGAACATCATCTGGCCGGAGGATCTCCGAGACGTCCCGACCCACATCACCCTCTGCGGCAACGACTTCATCGCGCCAGCTCATTCCACGAGGAATTTGCTCGGGCGTTGAAAAGTAAGTAGCCGCCGCTGGGGATCGAACCTGCGTCCCTGTTCGCGTCCACAGGTTGGAGCGGGCTGAAATCGCCGAGATAAACGGAGAGTCTGCTGCGGAGTAAGGCTCTGAGCGTGAGGACAGGAAGATTTCGAAAATCGTTCTTTCCTAGGCGCTTCGCTCCGCTGTCCGTGTATTGGATACCCGACGGTGTTCATGCTGAAATACTCTTCTATGGAAGCTCCCGACGGGAAGTTCTGTCACGAGTTGAGCAGCTCGTAGCCGGTGAGAAGTCATCACTTTCTGATGGGTATTTTGGATTCTTCTGTTGTACAGATTCTGATGAATGGCCATGGGTTCCGAAGGCCAGTCGAACGGCTTCTGTCGCCTCGAAGTAAACACGCGCCCGTAATTTTTTTCAAGTTACACGTAAATTCACATACTAGTTTAAGCTGAGTAGTTTCAAAGTGTGATGTTTTGAGTTCGAGTCTGGCCATCGTCGTGGAGGAGAGATATTGGGTTTGGTCTCAGAGTTCGGATCCAGTTCTGATCAATGAACCGTGCGTTCCGAAGGCTGGTCGAGCTTCTTTCCTTGCGTAATTTTTTCAAGTGGCACGTAAAATATACAAATTTGAGCTGAGCAGTTTCAGTGTGATGCTTTGGGTTTGAGGACAGGAGATGATGTATTTGGTTTCAGAGTTCAGATTTATTTCTGATCGTGTGGCACTGTCCTTGGTAGTAAAACTGGGCGAAAATGCTGCCATGGATTACGCGGGCGATGGCTTCGATCTCGGCGGGTCGGCTTCCGAGAGGGAGTAATGCAACAGTGTGGAAGCATCTGGCACGGAAGGAGAAATTCGCTAAGGCCGGTTCAGGTAGGCCGTCTTATTTCTACTCTATCAGCTATGCACTTTCGTGTTATTTTATTATGAAGAGGAAAATCGGATAAATTTTTATTTTTTCTACATCCTCGATTTTGGGCTTCTAGTGATTCCCACATTCCGTACCAGTACTTGATGCAATTGGCGTATGTTTGCATGCAGCGGCAAGTTGAAAAACGTTCAACCTTCTCTCTGCAGGCTGACATAGATGTCCTCGTGTTTTCCGTATTCTGTCATAGTGCTCCTGGTTGAACCAGGCTGGTTCTCACTAAAATTCGGCGAGCTCACCTTGAGTCGCGGGTACTACCGTCCTAGATGGCCCGCTGGTTTTTCCCCTGCTGATTGGACTGAGCGAGGCGCACGACCTTCATAGGGCTTCGTAGTCGTACATGGTGGATTCATGGAAGAGTGTTGTCGAACCCACAGAGTCGGTGACATCGAATTGAACTAACGACAGCCCGAGCAGAGTCACGATACGCTTAGTGAGCTCCACTAGCTTAAGCTCGAGGGGGTGCTGGTTTGAGTGGCCGTGCCATCTATTAAGGCCAGCAGATAGGAGCCCGGGTTCATCGGATTACAGTCGATGGCAAGGTTGGAACCCACTCCAAGCAAGCTGACAAGGAGTGGAAAGGAAGGCTGGTCAAGATTCGCAACGGTCCACCGAAGCACAACGGTCCCTTCCGACCATCAGTCGACCGCCACGCTGTTCGCAAGTTTCAAGAACTGACGCTTGAATGCGCGGACGTGTGGAGGTTGGGATACGGGAAAAATAATTTATCAGCTTCACCAGTACTAGTCGATCATGAGATTGTTCCATTTGGTTGTGAGGGATGAAGCCAAACAACTTGGCTACGAGAATTGAGGGTTGGTCCAAGGCCCTTGGATGTTCCGGGCACCAAAGAGTGATTCGCTTGAGCTCCACAGATTCGTCGGTGGACACTCGTACTACTACTAAGCTCTCCCTAATGCTTAACCTGGCCTTTGCTGCTAGGATTAGTAATCTTAGGCACTACGGCGTGAAGGATCTAGAAGCCACCACTACCGTCAGTACCGCTTAAGGCAGCCGCTTCTGGTCGGCCGCGAGGGCTAGCCCACTAGGGTTACCCTTTGCGGGTCACAGCGAGTCATTGGTTGAACCAGGGTCCCAATGCTAGAGCATGTGATGAGAGCTTCAGCTTGTGGAGCTAGATGGGCCTCAAGTCTGTATTGACATGATAGAGGCCTTCGGCGTCGATGCAGCGCCAAACGCTTGGCGCTTCCGGAGCGTGCAGTACAAAGACTTACAACTTAAATACCCTGTGCGAGGTCGAAGTAAAGACGACGATGAGGCAATATCTCGGAAGCCGTGAGGTCTCTCGCGGAAGCCGGATTCAATAACGCTCCAAGTCTGAGTATGTCGAGTTCGGAAAAGCTTGCTTGTAGTGATCTGATGAGCCATGCTAAATGACTGGCCTCTGCTCGCTATACTGAACACTAGGCGAGATACTCGCCGGGCTCAGGACCTCCTCGACTCGAGTGTGGTGTTACTTACGTGCCTTCTTCTTCTTCTTCTTCTTCTGAGTACTCGAAAGCGGCACGGCCACGGGGGCCCGATTGCCGGCCTATGCTGTTCCCAGGAGACAGGAAATGCACTGCTTCAGTGGTTCTCAGTCGCGTTTTAAGCGACCAGTAAAATCTATATCTCAATCGATCATGTTATTCATGTTATCAGCAACAATTCACGATCTGACACACGACTTGGTCACGACGCTACGAATAACTGACAAAGTGTTCCTCAGGTTTATTCGGACTGGCTACGGCTCTGGGGTTGCTGGCAACTCCTATGGGAGTAGCATGGCTGGAGGAGAAGCAGAAGTCGAATTATATTCCTGGATTAGGTAGGGCCGTTGAGGAATTGCAAGAAAGCAAGATTCGTCGATCTCAGGCGACTTCTCTTCATTCATGGCACCCAACCCTTCGAGGGAAGAGCATGCTAGCGCAACCGCTGACAACGAGAGCGGTAGCGATGTGAAAAACACCGCCACCGGGATTCGAACCCGCGCCCTTATCAGGTCCTCCACGACCACAAGAACAGCCCCTACGGCCGCAAGCGGATGATGAACCCGAATCGGAGGAGACCGAGGAGTACTACGTAGATCCTGGGAAGCACAAATGTGAGGGAAGAGGTGTCGATAGCGATGGGCTACCGTGTCGTTCAGATATGAAGGTGTTTGCTTGCTCTGACTCTGAGCAGCTCGCGTCGGAGATTTGTGCGAATCTGGGCACCACCAAGGGACGGGCTTATACTGGAAAGTGAGTCTTTGTGTCTGTGCGTAGTGAAATCGGTGGAACTCGCCTCCCGGGAGAGGGGGCGTTGTGACGTCTCCGAGAACGACGTTCAGCGGTGGTGGTACCTTGTATGATCGTCGTGCAGGTTCGCGGATGGCGAGGTTATCGTTAATATCCTCGATGAGGTCCGCGGTCAGGACTGCTTCATTATACAGGTAGTATCTTTTTCTTTGTGTCGTGCACGCTTTAACCTCCCTCGCTTCTCACACTCATCGGGTGGCCAGGATGTGGCTTTGCAATTTCTCGCATTTGATCCTGGCTTTCGATGCCCGCCTCCGGCCGTATGGCTTCATACCACACCTTTCTCAGCAATTCCCCATCAGTAAGAAGAGCGGTGTATCCCGCAGCAAGTGCCTTCACGACGCCATCATGGAATCTTATCTCATGGTAAGCAACCCTCCCTCGACGTTCGCTCTTCGCCTACCACTCTTTCACCAGATCTCAGCTCTTCGTCGTGCCAGCGCCCGAACCATCACCCTCATCACGCCGTACTTTGCGTATGCTAGGTGAGTCCTCTCCTCCCCTTCTGCCGACGACGGGAACCTTGCCGTCCCGATAGCTTACTCGCTGTGGATTGATCTCGCTCATTGCCTCACTGTACGGCTCTTTCTTTCATACCCCCACTACTGTTACAACCTAGTCCGTGGTTTTACTTTACGAATCGTCTGTGGTAGTGCGGATCATGAGGCACATGGAATCGTACCTGTCACTACTCTATGGGTTGCTCGTTCATGCAGCACCATTGCTATCATGCTCTGCTGCATGGCTTCACTTTCTCGCCTCCTCGACACAATCGTAAATTTTACGATTACTCTGTGCTGACACCAATGAGTTGGTCTCATCAGGCACATGGAGTCAGAAGGCGTTGCGGGTGACCCGGCCATGACTCAGCCGGCGACTCCTCTGGCCGCGAGCGATATCGCCCTCATGTATGAAGCGATGGGCGTCGACAGGGTTGTTACAGTGGATCTGCACGAAGGCAGCTTAGAAGGGTAAGCCGAAGGTCTCGGGTTCGAATCCTAGTAACGGCATTTTTACAGTTGTTTTGACGTTCCCGTGACTAACATTGATCCACTTGGATTGCCTTTGAAATACTTCCTCGGCAAGGACCTCCACGACCCCGTCGTCGTTGCTCCCGACAGCACTGCGAGCGACAGGTGAGAAAAGGCCTAGCGGAGCGAAGTTTTTTTCCTATCATTTTTCTCAGAGCCTTTCTTTTCTGGCGACGCCTTCAGAATCATGGCATCAACTGCGGCCTTGCGACGATGGTGTCGAACCGTAAGTCCACCAAGTCACACCCCCCGCCGTCATGTCAATTTTACCGCTCAAAAAATAGCACTTTCAATGAGTTCTCTGGTCAAGCCCGGATTTTCCTGAGTGGATATGCCGTTCGAATCGGGAAACGAATTTCTGCGCGAAAGTTTCCAAAATTGACAGAAAAAACGTCAAAATTTCATTACGCGAGAGAATTCTCTGTAGATTCAGAATCCCCATCGATCTCGAAAATTTTCCAACGCACGAAGCGTCACCTGATCGTCTGTTCGTCTGCATTTACCCGCCTCTCCCGCAGGTAAATCGCAGCTAGCCGAGCGTTCACCGGACGAGGCTGTCACCATTGCCGGGAAGGACGGCGGTGCTGCTTCAGAAGCTCCGATATCGGGGAAGCCACACCTGTCTGCTGATGGAACAGTGAGTGCTTCGCTCCGCCGGAAGGTGGGGAACTTTTTGTCGTTTTCAGCAAGTGATCATGCCGTCTGGGTGGAAGAAGTCTTTAGCGAGCTTGGTGACGAAAGATTGGCTTGTGGGCGATGGTGAGTGAATCTTAGGTCGATTCACGAAAGATACGAAAGAGGTTAAGCCTGAGTATTGCTGTCTCTTCTTAGTGGAGGGCCGTGACTGTATTATCGTTGATGACATCATTGACAGCGCGAAGAGGATGTCCCGCACAGTGAAGGATCTGAGACAACACGGCGCACGAAGGTGACCATCGCTTTCGTCTGGGAGCCTCTGTACAAAGACAATAGCGGCAATCGACAGGGACAATAAGACTATCGGAAGCGAATTCGCTGCTGGACGACGGTTACTGATGAAGACTACACAAGTGCATTCTGACGAAAATATACACTAGGAGACAGTGGCTGCTTACTAATGTTCATTTTCATCACTATTTTCGACAGTAGTTATCTTAATAGCATTTGCTACAAATTCCGTACCGGTATTGTCTTCGGGAAGAAATCAACAATCATGTTATCATAAAGTCTTCTATACAATAACGAAATCTATCGTGCAAAGTTTCGCTGTCTCCAATCTTTAGAATCTACATGTACGCTACCCATGGCGTCCTGTCGCCGGCGGCGATGGAGAGAATCAACAAGAGGGGCGTCACGGAGGTGGTCATCACCAACTCCCTCCCGTTCCCTGAGCATGCTCGGAAATGTGAAAAAATCAGAGTAAGCTGATGATGCTCTTCGCCATCACGAGTTCGTCGTCTATGCCGTTTTCAGGTTCTCTCTCTGGGCCAGGTCCTCGCTGAGGTCATGTTGCGCATCTACGAACAGAAGTCGGTGTCGCAGATGTTTTGGGTGAGTTTACGGTCGTGAAAGCAGGAAGTGAGCCAGACTGCTGCTTTTCTTAGGAAAATCAAAAGAAGATGGGCAGTAAACGCCCCAGCGGAACGGCTACTGTCTAATGTTCCTCAGTCGACCCATTGTGTACTCCCGAAGTCGTCTTGTATTAGTTATGATACAAACATGGGAGGGTCGACAACGCCGACAAGCATGAGATTTATGCTCGAGACGCTTCGAGTAAGCAGGCATTCACAATGAGAGAGAAAGACGCGTTAGAAAAGCCCTTGAGAGATCAACTCAAGTCAACTCGCGCGGTTTTACAACCATGAAAAACTGAGATAAAAAATCAGAGCCGCGAGCTAACTCCGCCGGATGCGATGAGGGTCTCTCCAGTGACGTAGGAGGCATCGGACGAACACAGGAAGGCTGCCGGGCCCGCCATCTCCTCCTGCCAAGGGAAGCTACAAACCGTTAGAGGAGCACGCCTTACCGGCTCGGCAACGCGATTGAGCATGGACTGGCCGGACCAGAGTTCACTGGCGCCTTTATTTTTCCACAGCAACTCGCTGAACCTAAACGACGCTCATCGTTTACTCATGACCGAGCGTCGAGACGGTTCACTCACTTTGTTTTGACAACGCCTGGAGCGAGAGCATTTACTCGGATACCTTCTGGACCTACGGGAAGAGCGCGCAGGATGCTACTGTAGTTTCGACAAAAAGCGGATCTCTTTTTCACAGAGGACGGTCCGAAATGAGCAGATGTAGACGAAGGTTGCGGGTCTCACCCAGTTCTTGGGCGAGGGCCTTCATGAGCCCAGTGAGCGCTGTTTTAGTGACGCCATAGACGGCGAGAGGGGACATGAGGGAGAACCTGTGGAGGGTGATGGTGTTTGAAGCCTCTCCGAAACGTATGACGCATTAGAGCGAGGTGAGCAGGAAGGATTAGGACAACTTGGCATGAGTCTCGTCCGACCTTGGCATTGATCGAGGCACTCTAGAGCGAAGCACTTCTGACTGAACGAGATGTGCCCGGAACGCCAGTATAGAGAAGATGGATTTCCGAAGATAAACTTCCTACGGGTGCCCGCCACGGGCGTATGCCGCTGTGCCTTCACAGGCTCAGTAGCGCTACTGATTCATGTGAGCGAACACTGACATGAATCCGTGAATACATTCGGGAGTGAACACTGCTTGATTCATGTTTTTTACTGACGAAGGGATGTCTCACGATACAGGTGCCCGCCTTCACCAAACGCGTTCGATCTACAGCAGATGGGTGGGGAAAGCCATGGCAGTAGACTATCGATTCCCACGCTTTCTCCCAGCTTATTGCACAAAGCGAAGTGTGCACGTCTAGTAGAGTTGGCCGACAGTACGGGTACGGTCTAGTACGGAGTACGGTACGGGTACGAGTACGGCTCCGTACCCGTACTACCCGTCGGAGCGGTTCCCAAGTACCGTACTGGTATGCCGTACTTGAAGTACGGCGTAATTCAATACACATATGCGTTGTTTAATATAGTTATTACGTACTAGTCCTCCGTAACCGTACTAGGTTGGCAGTTTGAACCGTACTCCGTACCGTACTTTCCTCGACCCCAGTACGGTTGCCCAGCTATAACGTCTAGCCACAAGACGTGACAGTATGCTGGCAACTACAACATTCCAGTGAAGTCGCATCATTCCCAAACGGTCGCGAGAACACTGCTTTCGCGAGTCCCTTCGGAAAATGCCAGCGGGAAGCACTTACGCGGCAATGCTGGTGACGAATAAGACGGCGCCACTGCCTCTTCTAAGATGTGGTTTGAACTCCTTCGTCAACTGCCAGGCGGACTTCACGTTGTTCTCGAACATCTTGTCCCACTGCTGGTCGTCGCAATTATCTGTTGGGCCGATCGTGATGCTCGAGGCTGCATTGGAAACCTGAAGTGGCAGGGACCTTCTCGGTGACGACTCGCGGAAGAAGCCGGATGTTTTCCCTGCGAACTAAGGCGATGCACCTTCACAACGATTCTTCAGTAGAAGCTGCGTCGAGCTGTATTTCACTATAAATGAATAGATGCAGTTTTGATATTGATATGATGTATTAAACTGCTGTTATGCTTTAATCCTAGCTCCAGCGAAACGCAGCTCAATTCCTTGAACGAAACGCCTTCGCTGAGGGAGCTCCGCCACTTCGTCACGAAGTTAGCCTAGTTATCTATATCGTTTACAACCTAATTATTCTGTCTTCTACTATCGTTATTGGCGTGAATCAAACAAGGGAACTGCATTGGATTCACTGACCACATGCTGTAGAGTGGCTTACCAAAACGTCTATCTTCCCGTCTCCGAAAGAAAGTGCGGCTTTGAGCAGGGTGGCACGGTCATCTGCTTTCGAAACGTTACAAACTACACCTGAGGACAAAGAGAGTCACCATCGAGGGGTCCGGCGCAGCGAAGTTGAAATTCATCATCTTTAGCATCAAGTGTCGTATTACCAATCACGCGATCGCCGAATTCCGGCTTGAGTTCAGCGAGAGCATCATCGACGGAGGCCTGTTTCCTGGACGATATCTGAACAGCAGCAGCGCGTGGTGAGAAGGGGCTAGATTCCGATTTTGACAGGAAGGCCGATAGACCGACTCTAGGTGGCATCGAGCTCAATTTGCTTACCACGACTTTCCCGCCCTCCTGCAGCATCCTCTTGGCGATGGCTTTGCCGATCCCAGCTGTGGAGGCGGTTACGACACACAGACGGCCATCGTAGCGACTTAGAGGGTGAGAGGACATTGTTGATAGAGACAACGTCGAAAAAGTACCAGGCACGACGCAAATCGAGTGTAACGAGAGTATGTTACTGAGATTATCATCCAGGCGGCTCACTCCCAATACTGGAAAGCATAGTCAACATCCGCCCTGCTGGCCCAATGGATAAGGCGCCACCCTCCTAAGGTGGAGATTCCGGGTTCGATCCCCGGGTAGGGTATATCATTAACAAAATCCCATTTCGAAGTCATCTTGACACCCTATCCAGCAATGGCGTAGCCCAGAACTTTGCACTTCAGCGACGCTGCAGGTCAGCATTACCGCCACGAAAGGGCCCTACCAAGAATCGGCCGTGATCGGTGTACCGGTCTATATTGCCTCATAAACTTGAAGAATGTTTCAGCGACAAACCCGCCTCCGAAATTATTCACACTCAGCTGAAACGCCCTTCACAATACTCATTCCGAGATGACAGGATTCCTGTCAACTCGGAATGACCTGTCACAGGAACCCCAACGGAACCTCATGCCGTTACATGGACCGCAGATGAGTCGATGGACCGTGAATTCAATGCAGCAGTCGTTTGAAACCAATGCATTACAGCATATCACAATGAACTCAGCACTACCCCTAATCAACCTCAAGCACGATCAATTCTCCATGTGGCGAACACGACGCCGACAAAAAAGCAAGTCCCCTGAGAGAGCCCAAGGTAAAAACTATCGTTGGCTAATCCATAGAGCACAGTATTAAGCCAGATGGACATTGTCAACTGCCACAGACGTGACCCCCTCCGAACCACTATCGGGTCAATTTTTCACTTAACAATAACGCAACAAGCCGCGTGTAATGCGAACTTACGCGTAAAATGCTATACAGCGTTCACTCGCACTCTTCGCAAAGGTACAGGAAGATGACGAAGTAGCGAAAAAATCGCGCAACCCAACTGCTGCTCTTGTCAACTAACGCTAGCGACCGGCCAAGTCATCGCCATCTAGGGAAAATGGACTCGGACAGCCGCAATGGTGAAGGTAAGAGCAGGGGGAAGCTTCACAAAGGTTCGACCACCTTCTAAGGGGCCACTCCCTCGACAGTACTTAGTACCTAGAAAAGATACCAATCAACGCACGGCGAAGATTTTTGATTTGGCAGGCGTACTTAGTTGTAGGGGTTGGTCTCGTAGTGAGGATCTGTGAGCTTCGCGTATGTCGAATAGAAGGGGTCGTGAATGAAGTTCTTGTCAATTGGGAAGAACACCAAATCTGAAAGATGACGTGAAAGAAAACTGCAAGAAGGACTGCAGGGGAACCTACCAGTAATGTAAACCGAGAAGAAGAAAATGAGGACTGTGAGCCACTCGAGAGCCGGACCATTGTTGGACCAGGCACCGCAAGTGAAGATGATCAGAACGATCATCAACAAGACCTCGGCAGCTGAAAAGAAAGATTCCTCATGGAAGGTGAAGGGAGGGTGGCGGGCTTACTTCGGCGGGAAGTGGTTGACATGCTGATGTGGAAATGCAGTTAAACACTGATAGGGTTAAATGAAGTATACTCGAGAAGACGGATCACTTAGTGTACACAGAGAGCGTAGCGTGGGTGACGAGAACACTAAGCTTCAACTTTGACGAATAATTCCACGTCGATTGACGATCCGAACAAGGTGAGAGGCTGGCTAAGTGCAGAGACGAGCAAGCTGTGTCTTATACGCGAGGGCAGCACTTAAGCTCCTAGCCGAAAGGGAAAGAGTTTCCTGGGCTCTCTGCAGCCTTAGCATAGTGGCGTGGAGGAAATGCAAGGTCGAGCAAGATTTGCAAGATTTCGAGTTCATCATCGACTCAACGCAAAAGCGGTTAAATCGGCGTGAAAGCCTGTACAAAAGTTGAAGGATGTTCAGTGGGAACAAAGGAATGCACAGTAGGAACGGCAAGGTGATGCTACATGGCAGTGGCTGGTAGGCGAAAGGTCAGCCAGAAATATGGGATGGGAGAGGTACCCTACCTCTCAACATCAGGCTGATCGATTGATGATCGCGCGATCTCACCCTGACCTTGTTTGTATCTTGCAAGGTCAAGCTCAAGATACCTTATTGTTACACAGGCTGCTCAATATACACGACCATGCACACCCACAAGCGTTATTAGCAACTAACCTCAGGTAGGGCGGCACCATCCAGAACGTCATCGTGTTCACCGGCACCCAGAAGCCCGCACTACTACCTGCAACCCCGAGAATCTTTCGGGCGAGCGCCGCTCGACCCAGCCGTTTCGCAACCGTCGCCGTTTCACCTCGCAGGAGAGCGTCGATGAACGTGCTAGAGAAGATCATCCACGCATTGCTTACTACACCAGCGGTGGCAGCGTTAAAGACGCTCTTCTTGATCGCTCCCGAGAAGGTAGCTGTAAAGGTCCTGTCGAGGTAACGCATGAAGGGGACGTAGGGAGGCATGAGGAGGGCAGTACTGACCACCATGGCGAGCGTTCGCTTGGGGTCGTATCTTTTAACCTCGTCGTGTGCTCGCTTGTCTAGGTGCTGCGCCAAGACATCTCCAACAAGCATCAAACCGGCGGCAGTGAGACTGTTGGAAAGGTAGGGCCTCGAGCGCAGGAGAGTCTGATATCTGGTCCATCCGGTGTTGAAGAAGCGTTGGGCGTTGATGTGTTGTGTTATGACGAGTAATGACATGGACAAAGTGAAATGAACAACTTCATAGAAGATCGCTCTGCATTCTCTGGTTGTTCGTTAACGCATCAGAAACATTTTTTGGTGAGTTGAAATTTGATGGTAGGAAAACTACCACGATGAAGCTAGAGGGAATTTTGGTATGTTTGAGGACAGTTTATCGACAGCGGGAACGCAATTTCCGTTGGATGAACTAATATCGGTCAGAACCAGCAAGTTTCAGTAAGCTTCTATACTGAGGATGACTCAGTATCGTTAGGCGTTGGGGAATGAACGCCTGAGAAATATATTTTTTCTGGTATAAAAAGCTGCTGGAGGGAAGAGAGAATGAATTGCACCTTGTTGTGAGGGAACTTCGACAGCGAGGACGCAATGTCTGCTGAGCCGGTCATGGTAATCTTGTGCAACATGAGAAACGGAGAATGAGCAAATTTAGAGGGCATTGCCGAGCATTGTTTAGTCGACTATGTACGGCTCAGAAACATTTAGTTTCGCTGCCTTGCGTCCAAGTGGGATTAAGAATGAATTTATCGTTGCTCATAGGGGAAACGTTGGCGGCGTAGATGGTGAAGGCCAAAATCCACGGAACCGCGCGCGACAGGCGAAGAAGGCTGAATTACGCATGAAGCCAGGGACGGGAACGCCGAGACCCCTCCCTCCAAAAGGGCTCCCTCGGATTTTGGGAATCCACTCAGCGTAGGAGACGCAAAAGAGCGACCAAGCGAGCGAGAGCAGCGTCTGGGATGAACAAAATCTCGTACTCAGTGAGGCATGAACACATAAAAAACACGTACGGGCGTTGAGAGAAATCAGAAACTTTTCTCAGAATCGACTCTCCTGAGGAGGAAAGAATGACTTTTACAATGCTGTAAAGGAGCATCTTGACCCAGTAGACGCAGGCAAGCAACCAAAGCGGGCAGTTTTCGCGCGGAGGGGGAGCGAACGTAGTTCAACTAATCGCCAATGAGTCGACAGCTGAATGAACAAGCGGAAGAGTTTGACGTGTCTAAAGCGATGACATTACGCGTTTTTAAGAAACGCCACATTTTTGCGAATGTCGGTTTCGTCGAGACATATGCGTGCGCCCGAGTAAGCGATTTCTCTGGTGCCGTCCCAAGGTGTAGTTTGAAGAATCCTGTTTTGTCCAGTATGGGTAAGAAGAAAGGTCAACCGAGTTCTAAGAACAACATGGGTAGTGGGGATATCTTTTCAATTGTGAACTGCGTGGTTAACCTAAAGATACGCTTGTCTCAGGTGGGGCTTTGATTGCCTCCACCCAGCGTCGAAGGATGCAGCACGCAACCGCTTCTAAAGTGGGCTTGCATACTACGGAGTTTGGCGGAAATAAAACTACAGGTAGAAGGGAGAAAACGGTTAACAAGAATTTCGGTGATATTTTTTCATCTTTGCAGTAAAATCTGTTTATGCTGATCTCGTTCGGGTTAGAATGATGATAACGCTGGCTTCAACCTCGGATTGTGAAGAATCTTCACTGAAGATTCTTTTAGGATTTACGTATCGGATGGTATCAAATTTTGGGTTTTCGGTATTTTTTCCATGAAGCATGATCCACGTTCGGTTTATATCATTTTGCGACAGATCTTATATTTCGTAGAGCCCCTGCGTTGAACAACCGTTGACGGGGAACTACGCGTATGTGATTTTCCAGAAAAATCTTGAAAAATTTCGCGGAATTTCGGAAATTTCCGACCTTCGAACAACCTAGCGAAGCCGACTGCTATTCAGCAGATGCCTCCTCTGAGGGTATGTAGTCCATTCTGAGTGAAGCATCGAAGGAGACTGCTTTCGGGGCTCATAACAACCGCCGCCACTCAGCTTGACCGAATCGCTGGTTCTTAATTCGAGGCTATCATCTCCGAGCTGTGAATTGTCGTTGTTTAATAATCTTTTTAATAAAAAATATCCATTCATTTTAATACCATGTATTTCATAATTTTATTTTTTTGTCCGAAGCATGTATTGTAGTATATTTACCTTTACCCGTATATAACCAGGGCACCATATTGGTAAAGAGTATGATAACAAATGTACGGTGTTGATGCCCCGGTAATAACTTATCATAAAAGATTAGTAAAATAACGCGTATACAATATTAATAATAATATACCAAAAGCCATTAAAATATAAATTTATTAATATGCTTATTGGGCACCAAATTTTGTTATCATTATACCAAATCTTGAAGGTTATTCCGTTGCAACTTTTTCTATTGGTCTTCCACCCGCGACACGCTAGATGAGTGAAAAAGACAATTAACATTTAACTTCGAAGTCGCAAGCTGGAAACTCCATCATGTATCTTTTTTTTCGTATCGCTCGAGGCGACGTCCTCGCTTTTACTATATCGACTGTGTTTAGGATATGATGTGGCAAATGTTGTTTTTGAGAACATATTTTAATCTTCCTGGGTCGCTCAATCGACCGACCCTGAAGCTCAGAATCGGTTCTGGAGCCTCGTAATTTTACGTGTAAAAAACAATTTCCGAATCAATTCTGAGTTTTGAATGGGTGGTTTGACGTCTAGTTTCGTCGATGAGATCTCTATCATCTGCCAGAGTCAACCTAAGATACGTCTTCCTTTCAGCTATGGAAGGCTCAGTGTTGGAGCGGAACGATCTTGAGGAGTTCATGAAGCTTGCTGAGGAGTCTCACCGAGAGTAATACAAAAAAGGCGAAGCGAAGCTCGAAGGCAAATGATTATTCTTTTCTGGGAGTCGCCGTCACGTACATCAAAGAAACTGAGAAAATTTGTAGTGTTTTTTGGCGCAAAGAAGATTGATTGCACGAAACTGTTGCATAGTGTGATGTAAAAGTGGAGTATCTATCAGCCGTTTCATTTTGTATGGTCCATTCAATCGCCATTCTCACTAGTTTGTCATGCAGTGTGTGGTTCACCCGAGAAATTCTGGATTTTGTGAAATTTCCGGGAATTTCCCGAGAAATTTTCACTGGCATTGTAGTTGAGATTTTGTTATGTGGCCTTTAGCGACCGAGAATTATCTGTTGCTTGCTAATATCGATTCTGGACCAGAACCGAACAGAAGTTACTTCTGGTTAGATTCGAGACACAAAGATACGCTCAGTTGGTTGACGTTGATAGTCATGTGTTGGTGCGAGGAGAAGCTGCGGAGCACGAGAAGCCTCAGATCGATATTGATGTAACGGGAGAGCGGTTGTCCGGAGTTCGAGAATCTTGTGGTCGTAGGTTCGAATTCCGCGACGTCCGCATTGGACTCCCGGTATTTCTGCCGAAAAACTGGCTGATATGGAGATGGACAATTTTCTGTCGTGGAGAAAGGTATTGACAAATCGATCATCTGATCGATATGGGCGTCCCTCGGCATTCCCAACGGGGAAATCTTAGTGCTTTATGGCGTAGACTCTATGCTGTAAAGAAGAGGGCGTAGGGTCTTCGCTCACTCGTAGTGGTATCATTGTGTCTGAGATCGACCATGATCGACCTAAGATGCTTCGAAAAAGGATTCACGGTTTCGATCTAGATCTCGCTCTCCGTCCTCTTCAGACACTCGCGGATTATGAAGAGCAACAAGGATACATTCTCACGCCGTTCGAGAAAAATCTCGATTTCTGGCGGCAATTGTGGAGGACGGTTGAGCGGAGCGATGTAATTTTCCAAATTTTGGACGCCCGAGACCCTCTCTTCTACTATTGTGGAGATCTCACCAAGTAAGATGTTGTAGCAATCGATCAACTGGGCGAGCGCTTTTCACTCTGAAGATATGTGGAGGAGGTTGCGGAGGCTCAGGGCAGGAGCAAGCACTCGGTTGTGTTGATGAACAAGAGCGATTTCGTGCCGAAGGAAATCCGGGACGAATGGAGGAAGTAACGATTGGAGTGGTATCTAGGTTGGGAAAATTCGTATGATTGTGAGTTTCTTGAAATTATACTTTTAGCGGAAAAATCGAAGACAAATTTCTGATGTTCAGTGATTTTGTTTCGAAGCATTCACGTTTGAACCTTGGGAATTGTATTTTGATCGGGACTGTTTGGGGCGTCATTCGAACGATTTTCGAAGGGCGAAATATTCCGGTTAGTTAAAACGTTTAGATACTTCGAGGAGGAGCACCCTGAAACTCATCTCGAGTTCTTCTCGGCTCTTCATGAGCTGTCGAAGGCGGTCAAGGTTGGAGAAACGCAGCAGCAGGATGGGGATGATGAGGAGCAGGTAGTGATGGTGATAGTATCTTAGCTCCATGCTGGCAGTTTACAGATAGAAAGATACTCTCTGTGACTCGCAGTGGGTATATTACACAAGCTGGGATTCGGCATCTTAATAGATACTCTTCTTTAATCGTGTCCATCCGTACCTCGACCTGAATGAACTCACAGAAAAGATTTTTACTCGCTAGCTCGTCATAATATCAACGCTAAACAATATCGATAATGCCAAGATATCAAACTATGATTGAAGATTCGACGAAGGAGGGGATGGCTGTTGATGTCGAGAAAGTTGAGATTGTGAAACCGTTTCTTGGGGTATCTTCTTTCACGTTTTCAGCTAGCGTCAACCTGATGTTATATCGCTCTCACTGTAGCTGGTTTGGAGGGCGCTTTCACGCGTGAAAATTTGCGGATCTTCAAATTCTCACCTCATTCGACTAGCGTCGCAAACCTCCATTTTCCCGACCTTTTTCATGATTGGCATGCATGTATATGATGAGTATCTTTGTTTTTCAGGAGCCACAAGAGGTGACCTCAGCAGACCACAAGGCGGCTCTGGGAAAGGGGATTAAGGATGATGATAGCGATGTAGTAGCAAGGAACTCCTTGGGGATCGTAGTGTGAGGACTTTGGGTATCTTTCAAGCTTGTAATGTGCCATAGTAACCTGTTGTATATAGTAGCAATGTGAAGAGTATCTTTGGCGCTTGTAATGTGCCATAGCAACCTGTTGTATTCAGTAGCAATGTGAAGGGTATCTTTCAAGCTTGTAATTTCATATGATTGTGATGCGACGTTTCTCACACATAGCATGATACCGTGTATGCTAGGTATCTAAGGAGTATCTTTCAACCTTGCAATGTGCCATGTAGATTATAGAGTATCTTTAGGTTCTCACCGTGGAGGGCCTGATGGACCTCCTGAAGGAGTATGCGGCTCGTTATGACGATAAAGTGACTATTGGTATGGTTGGATTCCCGAATGTTGGAAAAAGTAATAATATCTTCATCACCGGTGAACCGTATCTTTAGGTTGAGCTCGAGCGTCTCTTTTTATAACGTATCACAGTATCAGAATGATACCTTCGAATCATTTTTCGTTCAACCTGCGCGTATCTTTAGGTTGAGTGAAAGCGCATCTTTGTATTGCCCCAGGTTGAATTAGAACGTATCTTTATGTCAAGTTGCGACGTATCTTTAGGTCAAGTTGCGACGTATCTTTAGATTGAGTGAAGGCGCATCATTGTATTGCCCCAGGTTGAATTAAAACGTATCTTTAGGTCAAGTTGTGACGTATCTTGAAGCCTATGAGCCTCAGGTACGGTCATCAATGCATTGTGGGGTGCCAAGAAGGTCTCCATGTCCCGACAGCCCGGCAAGACCAAACACCTGCAAACTCTCGAGCTGGTAAAACAAATCGATCAGCTGGGCGAGCGCTAATCACGTGAGCTTGTTAGATAACAGAAGATAAGGCGGGTGGAAATCCTATACAACTTTGTGATTGTCCCGGGCTTGTGTTCCCGACGGCGGTGCGAAGCAAGGCGGATCTTGTTGTTAGTGGTGAGGCACGATGAGCTCGGGTCGACCTAAGATACGCCCAAGATACTTCTTTAATTGGGGTATTTTTCTTGCGTGAATTTCGGAGTTTTAGGTACTGTACCGATTGATTATCTCAGAGATTACAGGCCGTCCATCGATCTGATTATTGAGAAGGTTGGACTGGACAAGTAGCGCGCGCCCTGGTGATCGATTTGCTCTGACGTCCCACGTTTCAGGTTGTTGGAGCACTACAAATGCGCTGATTACTGCACTCTGAATTTCCGGAGGTTGGGGAGAACTCGAGCGCTCCTTTCGGCCTATGCCGTGCGGTATAAGAAATTCCTGAAATTAGGGTAAAAGTTGGTATGGAAAATCTGCAGGAATATTTATTTTTTTAGTGTCCCTGATGAGTACGCGGCGGCTCGAGTGGTGCTACGGGATTATTGCATTGGACGTAAGTGGGAGTAGTCCGATCGTGCATGCCGGGTATGAAGATTCTAGTGAGGAATATTTGTCTCATTTCGGGGCGAGTGACGTGATGGAAGATACAATCAGCGCTCACCATTTCGTCAGCTTTTTGGGAAATCGTCGATGCCCATGTCGCGGTATTGTTTTCTCTGACCCTCTGTTTTTTGACGGCGCCAAGAACCATAACAACAAAAGTCAACAAAACCGCAGAGATTTTGAGACAGCTTTGAGACCATCCTTGCGGCACAAGGCAGAGGAAGAGATCATCACATCTTTCAATGAACGTGCCGAAGGGGGGCCACCACCGAAAACACCACGTCTAACGATACTCATAGGGCAGCGCGCTGGCATGTTTTGATATCCACACTCGAGAGAAGTGCAGTCTTAGGCACTCTGGGGAGGGGCTTTGAATTCGCAGCAGTCAGGTTGAGATCTGTATCAATATTATTTATGAATTTGATAAAATTGTATTTTTATCCGATAATCATTATAATTTTTCGCTACGTGTTGTCTATGTATTATCCTTATTTATTCACCTTTCTCGCCTCGAGATTAAAACCTTTCCTTTTCGCAATTTGAGTAGGTTATATTGAAGTTGAATATGAAACGGTTGATCGATTATGTCGTATCTTTTATAATATGTCAGGTATCACTCATTACGAGTATCCTCCTGGCTTCGCACCGAGCGAGGATCCGACCTCGGAAGATGCTTCCTGTCCCACTAACCAAGCGACGATCGATGACAGCAGCGAGCCTCCGGTTGAGGCAACTGATGATGATGGGTTAGCTGAGGATGAGATGGTAGTAAATTGTGGTGGGTGGGGAATTCATCATGCGTGGTCTTCTCACTTCGCGTGGCACAGTAACCTCATCCCAGAAATTCTGCAGCTAAAATTTTGATCAGAAAATTTTATCAGAAATTTGATGTGGCGTAGTTGCCTAATTTCTACATGATGCATTTTCATCGTTGCAAAGTGTATGTATTGAAGAAGATTCGTTCGCTCAGGCGCTGGAGCTGAAGGAGCTCCATGAGTTCCTGCAGTCAAGGGGTAATGCGGAGGAGGCGGAAGATGCGATCGAGGAGGGGACTGAACGTTCCACGACCAACAGGAAGCCCACGAAGAGGGCGATGAGGATGGCGATGAAAAAAGCGGGAAAAAGTAGGCGGAGCGAAGCGAATTTTTAATGACGTTTTTCGTCGTGGCAGATAAACAGGCTCAAGGATCGTTGTATGATGATGCAGCTAGAGTGTCAGCGTCACTCGCCTCGAAAATATCTCCGTCCTCGGCGGTGCTCAACCCTGGATCCCGCGGGAGAACTAGCCGACGATTGCAGGACCCATACGGGTGTAATACTGATACGAGGCACTGAGCAGGGGAGGTAGTAGAGGGACGGTCGGGATGGGTTTCGGCGTTATTGCTTTGGGGATTCATCAGCCACTCGCGCGAATACGTCGAGATTGTGAGCGGTAAATAACTACCGGTTTTCTTGTTTGAAAAAAAAGAGAAAAAAATTCGGCGTTCCGATGCTCAGCGAATTGATGACGGTACGGAATTCTCTTGCTGTATTCGTCGACGAATTTGTTCCTTGATGCGACCTATTCTGTATCTTGTCAGGTTCTAAGATACGGCTCCACGACGATTTACCACCTTTCTTCTTTCGTTCACGTTTCTACTGTATCTCTACCAAGGACTGCAATATACGTTCTAGCGGAGCGAAGCTTGTTTTGTTGTGAAAGTTCAAACGGATGGGATGGTATCGGATTGGGGAGAACTACCCTCTTCAGATCTTGGCAACTTGCTCTCTTGCGTTTCCTCAAACATGGAGAGATTGTGGAGGTTCAGTCTTCCATCCACCCTGGACCAGTTTGAGCATGCCGGTAGTAGTGAGGGGGCGGATGAAAAATTGGAAATTTGATGAGCGGAAATAATCGCAATTCTCGAAAGGTGCGATTCAGGAGTTGGCCGGTTTCTGTAAATTTTGTGGAAAGCAGCTCAGTGCTGCTGGAAGCATTTTCGAACGGAAAATTGCCGCGCCTGAGGTCCGAGCTGGCGCGAACCAGGCGCACTGGGTATGTCCAGTTAAAGGCTCCGCGAAGCGAGCTCTGCCAGTCCGTCCGTTCATCAACTTATCAGATCTGATCGGAAATTGCCCAATCCTTGCAGAGCATGAATTCATTCACAACGTTTTCGTTCCTCAACCGTGCTTCGCGCCGTCGTTACGGAGCGACGTCCTTTACGTCGCGTCACGTGGCCCACAGCGAGCCCGACGCAGCCGTGAGGGTTGTCAGTGACAACCCTCAGTGACAGCTTGTCACATCTATGACGATTCCCGCATGAAGCTGTCCTGCTCTAAACAGTTTCCCAAGCTCAACCATGACCTCAACATTCCATTATCGTCTTCATCGTTTTGGTTGCCTTAACGTCTTCTTCCTTGTCTGCCTCGTGCGAGCTGTGTGGGCCAAGGGTGGCAATAAAGGCGTTCGGTCTCAGCGCTCCACTACTGCGGCTCCAACGGGTACTCTTTCTCGTTCCCCTACGGGTCACCGCTGACTATCCAAAGGGTTGTAAGGGTGGCCCTGGTCCGGCGACGGGCGGTGACGATATCGAATGATACAGGGCGCTTGCATTTACAGCATGGAGGGCCGGAACTCGGATGGGGTTTATCAGGAGAGCGCGGGGATTACATTCGAATCAGGAGGTCTTGAAGTTCAAGTGAACGTAATGGACATGGCGCCGTGGGTCACAGCCAAGATCGAGGGGTCCTATCATACAGAGTTCGCGGCGGGCGACCATAAGTTCCGCTGGTCTCTGCAACAGCACTCTGCGAGGACGGTCTTCAATGGAAGCTCGGAGGGAGTGAGAATTGGCCTTGATTCCAATGTGGTTGGATATTTCCCCGGACTCCGACAGGCCTCGCCTGGGTGGTACAGTTTCTCTGGCTATGCTGATAGTAGAGGGATGAGGCTGCATGCATCCAGTGTCTCGACAGTGCGTGACAATGATGGAGGATTCATGACTGGACAGATATTGTCGGTGGAAAAGGTCGGCAGAGGTTGGATGTTTTTGGTCGCTGGTTGGGTGCAAAACAAACCAGAGAGCGACAAGAAATTCTATCACGCCGAGTACATCGCGAGGGGCGTCTTGCATGCTTAAGTTGCACGGCGGCTTATCTAACGTACCGTTTAAGGTTACCTCGCTGGGGTCAGCCTCGCATTATCGGAGTAAACGCGCCAAAGGGCGCGCTCTCTCAGGCATTTTCTCTGCTCTAACGAAAGTGCTAAGTTGTGAGAGGGTCTTGCGTTATTTGTCAAAGTTAGGTGGCTTTTTTCACCAAGGCAGCATAGTGCTGCAGTTTGAATAACGATGATGAGCGCCACCCAATTTCATAGATACAATAGCAAACTACGGAATACAGGTCCTCTATTCTTACTCCCAGAGTAAGAAGAGAATAGATGAAACTATAGAGAAATTATCTCTCATTAATATCCATACTTGGTTCAATATCAAAACCGTAGTGAGATTCTTTACTCGCCTACAGGCCTAGCGTAACGCTAGTAGCGTTGGTGATAACTATCAAGTGCGAGGCTCGAAAAGCTTGTCCACAGCTGCCGGTTGCAGACTGCCGAAAGGCAGTGGCAGCGGTACACAGAAGCTCGTCCACCTGCTATTTTTCGGGGCATGTTTCGGCGAAACAGTTTCGCATGCTTCGAGCTTAGGAGATGAAACTTTCAAAAGGTGAGAGAGAGATTCCACTGTGAGGACGTAAACAGTTTGCGTGG
Source organism: Perkinsus olseni (assembly GCA_013115135.1). Taxonomy (NCBI): domain Eukaryota; phylum Perkinsozoa; order Perkinsida; family Perkinsidae; genus Perkinsus; species Perkinsus olseni. The sequence goes on along the minus strand of JABANP010000169.1, from coordinate 30,440 downwards.
CAGTTACTGCCATTTGAAACCTACCAAAGATACCTGGTCACCACCACACCTTTTCATACCTGCTTCAACCAGAGCACGGGCCAAAATGGGAAAACGAACACGTGAGAGCAATTTTCTCCATCCAAAGCTGGTAACCAAAATCCAAGGTTGAAGGTTTTGCTCGCCATGCGCTGTCCCCGGGGACGTGTCCCTGGGACACTGCCTCGCGTTGGGTACTGGGCCTCAGATTTCGGCCATAAACTTCTCTGGCCTACGATCGGTGTCTTGGATTTCGAGATTTGACCGGCCTCATTGACCGGATTTGACTCGGGAAGAGCCCACTTGTTCTCGAGTCAGGGCCTTGATTTCTGGTCGTCGTACTTGACCCTCTAGCCGACAACTGTGTGACACACTGTGTGTCACCCCTGTATATCCTGTCCCGCAGGACGGAGACGGGGTGACAGGCTGATCTCTCTGCGACGTCGGGAGAAAATACAACGGTGCCACCGTTACCGTGGTGTCTTTTGATTTGAGCTTGCGGCCGTCCATGTCCTATATGAATATGACAGCTGATTCAAAGCCAGTGCCTAGTGCAAGTTAGGCCCCACGGTGGTTCCCTTATTCTGCTTCCTTGTAACTGCGTGCAAGTGCTGTAGACTCCTTTCGTACCCGTTTCGCGTCAGCCTGTCTCCGCTGTCACGAGCTAGAACTGCCAGCTCCCCGTACTACTTTGAGTTGCACTTGGATTGAAGGTGAACAGCGATCTCCGGGGCGGTTTCCTTCAATGACTCATGCTGGGCTTGTTGAACGAACCTTGTTCCAGCAGACCGGCGTTGCCTGAAAGACTTCCCATATTACTCAGCGGAGTTGTCGCACTTTTTTCGATGGCTTTTATCGCCAGCTCTGGTAATTCCTGCTTCAAGGAGAGGCTCTACCGCATACTCATGCTGTCCGCCTTCATCATGGTGCAAGGGCAACCAGTGCTCCCTTTTCAAGTTACCGCTGATTACCCCGCGCGTTGCCAAGGTGGTACCGGTCCGCAAAGGCAACCCACCGGTTACGTCCACATGCCCAAGGGCGGCTGTCTCTACAACATGAGGGGTATCAACGCGGACGGCAGGTACCAAGAGCGTGCCGCATTCCGGATTACACCCAATGTGGGTCGTGGTGGATCTGTAGGAGTAGAGCTCGATGTCATTGAAACTGACACGCCTGGAGTGCCGAATGTCACTGTGACGGTCAGCGGGTTAGCTCTCTGGAATTTGGGACTCTCTGGGTCAGTAGCTGAGCTGACCCCAGCTCCCGGTGTGGATGAAACTACCATATACTCCGAGGGCGAAGCTTACCTGCCATCCTATACCCATGTCTTTTTCAAGGGAAAAGAAGCTTGGTCTCCCTATTGGTATAGTCTTCATGGCAAGGCTAATAGGAATAAACTTCTTATGAGTGCCACTGAAGAGTTAGACACGAACGATCCTAATCTTACTTTTGAGGTCAAACAAAGTATCCTAATAAAGAGGCTTAAGAACGGGTGGTTCTACGATATCTCTTTCGAGCGGGAGGGTGAGTATATGGACAAAGCAGGCAAGAGGAAGAAGTTCAGCGTTCATGAATTTGTCGCTATTGCTCCATTGCATGGCTGATTCGGGGAACCGGCATTTCTCTCTGGGACATTTTTCTGTGAGATAGAAATAATGATGGCTCATCCATTTTTCATCACCTTTCTTATTTTCTCTTTCGTTTGGGCTTAATCGGCTCAAATCGGCGGTTACAGCGGTGTTAAGCTGCTTTTCTGGAGCTTCGCATGGTATGTTGTGAAACTCGGTGATGTATCGAGGTATTTCGGTTGGATGCTTCACAGCCAAGGCGTGAGGCATATGACCCACATAGTTTGGGATGTCAAGCTCCGTGTCAAAACCGTATCCTCGCCGCTGGTTGAGAAGATCGATGAGTTGTGATCCATGGAGAGATGCAAACGGGATAGTTTTCGAGTTAGCTTTGCAGGCTATGAACTCGATCATTCCCGAATTAGAGCCAGACATTGCTTCTACTAGGGACAGCGGACGCAACTAGAAACTTCCGGGTCCGCAAGTGTAAATCCAATGGCAATGGAAAGTATACTGATTGATGCGCACCGGCTGCTGACTGCATCATTCGAACTGAGTCGAGACGACGCCGTCAGCTACTGGCTGCGCTTTCTAATCCATTGGATGGAAGAATCTCGGCGGAGCGAAGCTTCTCGTCAAGCATTTTTGTTCTCTCGACGCCATTATCCCCCTCCCAAAGATAGGACAAGTTCCAAGCTTTATCAGAAGGACTTCTTCGTCGTGGAGAAAGGTATCGATGAATCGATACCAGACGTTATTGTGTGGGTGGTTTCGCGATTCCCTGCGAACCTTCGCGGTACTTCGAACTGCCGCTTCGGAAGAGTAAGATGTCAATTGTGGAGCTGCTAACTGCCTCTTAACTTCATCTCAGGCATCCTTGCACGAGATGAGCGAAAAAGTTCACAAGAGAGTTTGTGAATCTCGGCGAGATTATCTCGCTATTCGGCATTTGGGAAAATCGAAAAGGAACGTTTTCTGGTAGTCATTAAATGCCTCTTCTACGTAGGAAGTTCACCACTCGGAACCCGCGACTTTCTTATCGACTGCGCCGCATGGAAAATGTAATTGTTTCTCCCAGTAAAGCGAGGTTAACATCCTCTTTCAGCCTCCCCTATCAACGCCACCTTCTTGAAAAATGGCGCGAATGGCTGACCCGTCTCTCGGCATCATTCTGAAGGGGAAGGCTTGCCCTGAATGAATTGATGGGACACTCACATAATTCGTGAATATGATTTTCGGAAAGCACGATACAGGGTGTTCCAATTCGATATGCAAATCACAAAAATCAGTCTAATTCAGCACATACTACGTAGATTAGAATAATGATGAATACAAAAAGTTTTCGTCGAAAACTCAAGACGTGACCATAAAGCTGTTTCCGTGAAGCTTCTTTTCTTGTCCACGGCCGTTCTGTTCATGCCAACTCCCTCCGCCGCCACCCCGCCTCCTAACGGCTCCGGTCAGCAGCAGCAAACTCCAGCAGGTGCCGCTATTGCAAAAATAAAGGAAGAAAGCTCTGATGGGGTTATCACAGGTGGGCATCTTAGTCGCTGTGGTTAGCGATATTAAGGTTGGCTTAGGTACAGTGGGCGATGATAGTCGTCATTCGGTCTCGGGGACGGAGCGGAGCAGTAAGCAATGAGTCGCTACACCGACTCTCTGGCATATAAATATTCCGTAGCTTGAGGACGGCCTCAGTGCTGACGTGACCCAGAAAAAGAAACTTCGGTCCTAGTCCGGCTGAGTCGGCTTGCTCGGGGGAACGCCCTAAACGATCCCACTCACTCATTGTTTTTGAAGGGGCGAGAAGTTCCGATATAGAAATATTTTCGCACGAATTTGGTCAGCGTCTGATCGAGCGACGGGTTCTGATTTCTTCACAGCTTTCGGATGTCCGGATTGGCTTGAATTCTTACAGTGCCTTCTCGTGTCCTTGCTCGGCCTACCATGCATGGGCAACACAGTGATGAAAGATATTATCATTTTTGCAGGACGATCATCCACCAACAATCCGAAAAGGAGGAAAATCTCTGACCGCTCGGCAGTTTCGGGAGCATCCAGCGGAGTAGGGCGGAGCGAAGCGGTTATTTTTCTACATTTTTTGTATCTTCAGGATTACGTCGAGATTGACGTTAGAGGTCGTCGGCATTCCCTCCTAGTATCTGAGCTTGAAGCTCGACCACCAACCTTGCTCAGTAAAAGACTCGATGATCAGCAGGGAGAAGGGGGCGTCGTGGAGCTCAACGAGGCCCAACCTGAGCTGTTCCAGTGAGTTGGCAATTGAAAAGTTTTGCGGAAAAAGTCGGAAAAAATCTCGGGAAAAACCTAGTCAATGGGAACTGGGCGGGCTTTTCAGAGAAAAACGAGTTGTTTTTTATCGATCGATCGGGCGAGCGAGATATTTACTGAGGTCGTTTGTAGGTATGTGCTCGGATGGTATGCTCGGGGTCAGATTACGATCCCGATTGAAGTGACGGAGGACTCGATCAGACACGAGTGCCGAAAGCTTGGTCTGCCATCAGACGTGAGTGATGAATCTTTTTGCTTATCTTTTTCCGGAGTGAAGCTCAAGCGACATATCTTCTGATTTCTCTTCTGATTTATCACCGCTGGAGCGTGGATATCCTTCAATTCGCTAACCGATTTCCTTCGTTCCGAATTGCGTCTCTAAAGCGTACTATCAAAATAAAATACTGAAAATTGGAATTTTAAAGTTCAGAAAACTTGAGACCGCAGTACACTGAAGAATTGGGACCCAAATCTGCTTCGCCTTTCGAACGACACACGTGGGTTGATTGCATCTGGTCTAGGTGCCTCTCCCAGGATTCGAACCGAGGATCTATCTGTGTTTGTTCAGGTTCCTGTGAAGTTCGATACAGGATCGATGCAGAGCATCTCGAAAGCTGTCGTGGCCAACACTACGGCGATCGTCCAAGCGCCTGAGAAAACGGCGAAGTTGCTGGTCGCTCAGGAGATCTTCAAGTAGGGCGCGTCGTATAATCATTATTATGATCGAGAACTTGGGGTAACCTCGTGTCGGGATATGAACAGGCAAGAGGTCGAGGGGCAATTGCGAAGCTCTTTTTCATATCGGTCATCACGACTCGCCTTCTGTCTCGTCCCGCTGGTGAAAGGTTCGAAAGTGGTGATACGTGAATATGGTCTCTTAAACCCCTGATTCTCAACCAGTAGGTGACAACCACCCGTGGGGGTCTCATAAGTTCGGAAAGAGCCGGCGATCATCTCATTTTTGAAGCCTTCCTGTCATCGCCTCCTCGTTCTCGTGGACGAAGGTTCACTCGCTGTGGTCCGTTGAAAGCCTTTCCCGGCCGGTGGCTGATTTTCATTTGGTTTTCTGAAATTTATTTTGCTTCAGGTTCGTCTACACGAACATGTGGAAAAATCTGAAGTCGGAGCAAGTGGCCAACATGGCCAAGGAGGGGTGGTCGAAGACGCTCCCGAAATTAAGGCTCGTGATTGAAGAGTGAGAAGGGGGGCTTTTGATCCACGAGATGAACAGCTCACTCTCAATTAGACTCGAGTGATGAGACTGAGCTGCGGTCGCGAATTTTCTGATAGATGTTATGGGAAATTCTTTCTGATATGGCGGCTCGAGCTCATCACAATTTCCGATGAAAAATGATCATCATTGTGAACTGACCCAATTGAGTACAACGCAGACCCAATCGGATTGATTGAGATTCATTAAATTATTACGTACAGATAACAGTAACTTATAGCGTTAAGATATGCGCTAAGATATTGGCGGGACAGATCTGCACAATTGTTTGCTTGCTCGCCCCGTATTTATTTTGGAATGTCAGTTTTTCTGAGAAGGACTGGAGGGATGTCATGCGGCTGATTGTGAAGGAGGCGAGGGACCGCGGTTATGGCGCTGAGATACTGTATGAGGAAAAGCAGCCCGCCAAGGTAACGATTGTTCTGAGTCGAATAGTTTCGAACGAGAACTAGGATTTGACATTCAAATCTTCAATAGAGTACGCTTGAGAGAATGACGTAATTCTGTGGTGCGCACGCTGGTCGGGTGGGACCCGAGAAGTTAGTGAAGTGAGGGAAGAATCGATATTATCAGATCTATTGCGAGCCATCCTAGAAGGGATAAACTCGCCGACGAATCAGTTTTGTGGACTCCCCTAGGCGAAGCGTTGCAAAGGCAATCTTGCGTGCTTGTTGTCAGATTAAATTGACTATGTTTCACGGCTGAGTTGACCAACGGCGGTTGATCTGTTTGCCATCTATTTTCTATTGCTCTTCAAGATGCTCAGTGTTGGAGTTGATTTTAGATTCTCGAAAAAGACGGGTAAATGATTTACCCGTCTTCACCGTAAATCGTCGATCGATCAAAAGCCTCGTAATCTCGGCCGCGTCGTGATTATCGCGCGAGAACCCATGCTGATGGAACTGTTCACAACGAGAAGTTTTCCGGAGAGCGAATGCTGTCGAGTATCTGCGAGCCGTGTCGGAAACCAGCTGGTTGCAAGGAAGTGAACAATGGGGTCCCGACTGCCGTACAGGCTGTTTGCCTATTGACGCGCTGTCGAACCTGGATGAGAGCCTCTCAGTTTTGTCCCTGTATTCTCAATCGTGCTTGTGAATCACAACTTGTGCTGCTGTCTCCATTTTTGCATGTGATATATTCGACTTGTTCATAGTGTTGTCGTTCCTGATGTTAACAAATTCCACTTACCTCAAACAGGTAAACTCGAACTCTCATATGAGTGTGGAACTTGCTCAACATGTTCATATTGGGCGTTGTCAAATTCGACTCCTCGTAGGCTCGCGTATCCACCCGCAGGCTGGCTTGTATCTTTGTCGTTCTCGCCAGTTCACGCATCAAACTTGCTCGTAAAGCGGTGGAGTGTTCCGACATGCGTCGCTGACTCAGCGAGTTACCTGCGTGTCTGGATCCTTTACTTCGGATTGCCGGGTTCTCTTCTAGTCTTGCCGGGTGAAGATGATACTCGCATCATGCGATACTCGGGCTGCGTCTACGATTGGGCCCTTCGCCGACAGTGCCCATTCGGCACCGAAACTACTTTCGATTTGTTTCTGATGGGGTACTTAAACTTGGAGGCTCCAAGTTGGAGCTTGTGAGGCCTGAATTTCCGCTCTCACTGCGTTAGTTAATACGGACTTCGAAACCCGAGCCAAAAAAGCGTAAGCTGAACGGATTCGGACGTCGCAGCTGATCGTCGTCCGACGACGGCTCCAGCAGTCTGGCTTGGGAGTCCTGAGCGATTTAAGAATATTGGAAGATTGCCAATGATCATCGTGAACGGGAGAGAGTGGAGTTTCACCCGCGATATGAAAAACACTAGTTAAATCAGTCAGGGTGTTCAATCGACCTCTCCTGAAACTCGAGAGCGCTCCCACAAGCGAAGTTGGCAGGGTGGCTGACGAAAAGATAGAAAATCGACTCTTTCTTTCGAGAAATTTCCGGAAGGAATAAAAGAAAAATAGTGGAAAAATAGGGAAAAATAGGAAAAAATAGGAAAATAATGAAAAGAATAAAATTTTGCGAAAGGTCAGGGTATTTTGCCAGGTTGACTGAGGGTGGCCGAGAGATTTTATTGCGCGCCACTCTCCGTCGGCAGCGTTGCGTTGGGCGCGCACTGAACATATTCGGGTTATTCATATTAGTATAATGTGAGCAATTGAGCTGAAGTAACACTCGACTGCACGCTGTGCACTTCACACTTTGAAGCTCACGGGGCAAGGAGTGGGACTACTAGCGCAGCGCGCTAAATGTTTTAGCCTATAGCACGGTAAGACCTTCTCGGCAGCATATTCACAACAACACAGTAACATAGCAGCTTCATTCAGAACCGTAATACCGTGTCAAAATGCATCCATCGGAATTCGGTGACCGGGTCAGGGACCTAGATCCGGTCACTGAATTTCGAGGGCCCCCGATTCTACGACGTATCTGACTTTCCGTATATACTCTGGAGCGGTACGGACTCTGTACTGCTTGACGCCATAGGAGGCGCAGGGCGAGATTCCATTTCATCATCCAACCCTACCATCTCTGCACAGAGCTTCTCAGCCTGGACAGCAGGTAGTTGATGATCATTTTCTCCTCTTGGATGGCCATCCCTGATTCCAGTCCTCAGATTGCTTCGCCGCAAAGCGAATGCGCCTCGCTGGCGTGACGGCTATGAGCTTCCCATTGATTTGCGTTGGGGAGCTCTCGACCGCGGCAGGAGAAGCAGGCTGCTACTAGCAGCAACAACGCCGTTGTTACAACGGCTAGGTGTTTCTCGCACGAAGCCGCAAGCTGGGCATGGCAACCTCTGACACCGTTTCTCACGTAACATTGATCGCGATCGTACAATGGTCTAAGGGAGGCGTTCCTGCCACTGGGCACTGAAAACACGACATAGTATGCTGGACATACGGCATATGTTCAGCGCTATCCGGATAAGCCACTCACTATCGCTGAACCTGTGTGTTAAATTGCGCAGATCGCAATTACTCACCAATGTTACGGGGCGTATATTATTGGGCGAGCGAGATTTACATTTGGAAAGAAATAATGGACCCGCAAAAACTTCGAAATTTTCGGAAAATTTCGAGAAAAAAGATGAAAATTTTCAAATTTTCAGCCACCCTGGAAGTTGGCTAGATCTTGTTCAAAAGATCGGCCTCTGGACGCCTGAGGCCTGAGCTCCCGAGTCAGGAGCGCTTCCAGGAGTGTTCTCAGGATCGCTCCTGAGCGTGTTCAATAGAGTTCTCGCACGCCCCCAGGAGCGCTCCTGGGAGTGAACTCAACCTCAACTATTGCACACTCCGAGTGTTCAAGACACATTACAATTTAACATCGCGATTTTAAAGATTCTCGCCTCGTGAAGGAACGGAACCTCACATATGACGGTTGAAACTCCAGTGTACGGGCGACGACAGGAGGGAGCCAAAATTTCCAAATCGTCGTTAGCTAACCTGAATTGGGTTGGTTCCCTCAACCCAAGAACACCAAACCTGACTGGCGTGACTTTCGAAGTACTGTTGAATAAGTCTCTTCGGCCAACCGCGAAGGCAACTGCATTTTGTATTACAGACCTGATCACTCATTCGGAGGGTCCCACTTCTGCCAGAAGTGTTACATGGTGTCACCGTGTAACTTACAGTGTAAGTCTTAACACGATCATGTTCTTCGCAGTTCTTAGAATGAATTGTTAGCAGACAAGACTAGCTTGCTGTTTCTTCTTTATAATTACAGTAATGACATCAATCCGTAAGCTGGGCTAGTAAGGGAGAGAGTCACAAGTGAAATCATGGAGCGGGAGAGTCAATTGTATACAACATTTGCTCTCAGCAGCTGACAGTCAACTCGGCCCTCACGTGATTGCTCAGTCAACAGTTTAGTGGACAATAGCGTGCAGACCGAGGTTGAACAGTTCAATGGCTCTCCTCAGCTACCACCGAATCATGCTTACTCGCGCTCATTCCCTGTGGTTCTGCATGAATCGAAGACTGCTCTACCGAAGAAATGGCCATCGATCACGGAAGATGCCTCACGAAAAGTCCGCATCTCCGTAAGTAGACTACTTAAAGTAGTGCACTGATCGTGCACTGGCGCGAAGGCACTTTCACCACTCAACTCCCTTCCCGAAAAAGTGGCGAGACTACGGTCGGAGCTCCTCTTCCTCCTTATCCCAAGATATGTGGCCCACAGAAGATATTGAGTGAAATAGCTACTCTTAAAGACTCTGTATACAAGGTCCTGGAAGGCAAAGCGGCGAAGCGATTCAAGCGTGACTTCGTGTCGGCGGTGAAGAGCATCTCGCCTAACTTCCGCGTATGCTGGCGATCGAACCAAGTAATATGTTGTAGCGCAACAGGGCAACTTAAAGGATAAGTATGTATACTTGACTCAGTAATAGTCTATTACTGAGTCAATTACTAATAGAGTGAGTAATGGGAATATCTAGCGCAGCTTAGGCTAGCACTGGCATTGTGTGGTACATATTTACTATCTGCGAGTCCAACAAGCACAGGATACACACGTCTGACCCACCAGCTCAACTGGATCGCGTCGGGAGGTTTGACATCGGTACAACTGGTGAAGAACCAATAGCGGCTCGGAGGTGAACCATTATTGACTCTCTCAAGGACCACGAGACCACCATTACTCACCGTCGCTGCAGCGAGCTTGCACAGCGCTCCGTAGATGACCAAAACCGACGGATGAAGATGAACATTGCGTGCGTGTCCTATATTACAGACTTTAATTAACAGTGGTGAAAGGAAACAGCTTCGCCATGTTTGAGAGATCGGTGGCGAATTTTGCTCTGGCAGAGAGCCCGGGGGGGGTGATATCAACCACTCAAGGAAATTTCTCAGCATATTTGTGAAGGCTATGAAAGGAGAACTGCTGGATCGTCTTGTTCATGTTCAGACATCTCCTCAAAGATGCTTCGGCTCTAGGCCGACTCCGCTGGAAGTCGCCATTGACAAAGTCACACTAGCGAGAAGAACGTCGCAACCAGTATCAATAAGCGGTATCACACCGCTTATCGAGCATCTCCTACCATACCGCCGGCATGGTAGGAGGTGAGCTTGGCTGAATCTTGTTCTTAAGCGGACCGAATTCATCTATTGAGCAGGTAGAACACGAGCATACTTGATCGGGGCTCCTCCCGCTGTCGATAAAAGCGGGCGGGGTCTTGTAAGCTTACTGGTTCATAGAGTCGAAGGCGCCGGTATATCGAAACATCATCTGCGATCGCATTGCGTGAACTTATCAACCGACGGAGAATACGCCAATCTACGTGCAGGAAATAGGTAAGCCGTCGGTCCGACGGTCCGAGAACTCATGATGAGTTCCGACGGCGTCGGACGGATGAGTCATCAGGGATGGTTGACTAACGACCTCGTGGTGTAGGTTAGCCGAGGATATTATAACCAGAGAAATACATTAGGCGAATATACGTGGTGGGTGTCCAGCCGGCCAAAATGCTTCTCCGGCAGAAAAGTTGTTGACGAGAACAGTGTCAAATGGGTTTGGCGAAGTGAGGCCCTCACTGTGAGGATCGGTCGGTTCGACAGTTGGGTGGACCTCGTCAAATTAACCAGAAAGCTGCGGAACATTTCCTATATAGGGAGGCAACATAAGGTTCCAGTCTCCGGCTGCAGCTATGTGGGGACGCCCGAGTCCTCACGGCGAAAGAAAGTGGCCACGCACTTGCTGTGGGTTCAACCTGGGGACGGACGATCGCCGATCGCTGAGGACAGGCAGACCATAGGCTCGCTCTGATCGGCGGTAAGTCAGAGATGATCTCTGAGAGATCAATGATCTCTGACTGATCAGTCAGAAATGGTCACCATCTAATGGTGTACGTCCGCTTTATTCTGCTGGCCTGCTCCATGAGTGGCCGCCCGGTTGTGCTGTTAACTCGCAGTAGGAGTGAGAGCGACGGGTTGTTTCGTTCTCGGGGCCTTCGTCTCGAAGGCTTGGAGGGGATGCCATCCGGTGAATGGGTCGATAGGCATGGGTTCACTGCAAAAAGTTGGCACCAGAATCCGTAAACCTTTCGAACATTGTATATTCTCGAACATTATTTTCCAGGTTTATTCCTCTAAACATCACACAGCAGGGGGTGAGTCACCACCCGGGGTGGGCCACCTATGACCACCCCGTGGGGTCACCACTCGCTACAGCATGGCTTATTTGCCGGGCGTAAGAGTCGGCCTCGGTGGTTCTGGTCCTGTTGAGAACGTCTGCGGGGGCATATTCTGCGACGGCCAACTTTCCGAGATGGCGGCAACGATAGGCTGCTGTTGCGTGGAAAGTTCCCTGTGGAAACTCCTCGCCAGTCTTGCTGGGCTCTCAGTCTAGTGGTTCAGCCGACTGGCGACCTCTACGACGACGATATGCAACTTACCAATCTGAGGCTCACTTCACTCTTGGCAGAGCCGGTTGCGATTCGCGTAGGACTTTCCAGTTGTTAGCGCATTCCGAATGCGCATGACGAATGCGGGATTCGTCATCATCTATATCTCCCTTCAAAGGTGTCGATGCCGTTCTTCTGGAGGACAATGTGGACGAGATAATCAAGTGGGTCAACGACGACTATGATGGATGGACTTTGACTACCTGGTCTAAGAGCGCCCAGGATGATGCCCCTGAGGCTCTGTCGGGAATGTCAATACCGACGCCGGGGCCAGACCTGCTCGTCAATTAGTCAGAATGGAGCCGACTGCGGCACTGACCGACGAACCCCTTTCTTGTGAGGCGAGCGGTTTGCCGCAAGTCTGGGCGGAAACAAAGTGAGCGCTGCTCACTGAACAATTACGTATTAACATTAGTACACACGCATGAGCGTTCGCATTCCTTGCACGCGTTGCTAGTGAACTATTGCATACCGGTTTATCGTTGTACGATATCCACGGCATGGATATTCCACGCACACTAGAGGAGGCTGCTAGATTATTTGCAGGCTCTCGGACCTCAAAGCCTTAATTCCCTTCGCGGATCATGTTGTTTTGATGAGTGCTGCAGGTTCATCCACTTTCCAGATGAACGTCGCGGAGGATCTGGTAACCGCAGTGGCCCGTACGGTGGTCGCCGCGACCCTATGGAGGAGCAGATAGTGACCAGAGTCTGATCATCAGGCTCTGATCTAACACTCACTTCTCAGGATCAGTACCAATTCGAGCTGATCCCTACTTAAGGAGCGGCACTCCTTGCGGCAAGGAGGCAACGAGAGGGCCTAGTTACGTCTGCACTATTCCCTTTTCAGCTATTTCCCTACTCCCTAATTCCCTATTCCCCACCAAGGGGAATTGACAGCAGAACCCAACGCAGAGGGGAGTGAGTGCAGAAGGGAGATTAGGGAGTAGGGAAATAGCTGAAAAGGGCTGATCATCGGAGTGTAAGACTTACACTGTAAGTGCCAGGCAAGGTACACTTTGAGTCGAGACGTCTGGGTATAGTTGATTCGTTAGTCTATCAGTTGGTTGATTCGGTTAATTAATTAATTGGTTGATTCTATCAGTTCGAAGGAGTCTGAGAGTTACCGTGTCTCCTCGCGGAACAGTTCATATTATGAGCTTCATAATATGAGCTACCCCGCGAGGAGGGTCTTCCAATATACACTTCATACTGATGATACAGCGTCCCTCCTTCTCCGTAGGATCGCTTTTCTCCTAGCCGTGCGTTATCTCGTTGTAGTAGGTGTAGTTGCAGAACACAGTAGAAGTAGATTGGGCTCATAATGACCGCGATAGAGGAGATAGGAAGTGGAGTAGTTGAGGGAATGGGTTGACAATGCGAATGTAGTTACTACATTCGCAGTACATAGGAGTTTCACCCCCGTTATGTAAAGCGCTAGTGTTTAACGCATAACGCATAGCACAACGCGTTATGGCCTGAAATACCACATATAACGCGTGAAACGCGAAATGTGTTATACACGCTCGGTGTAAAACGCGTGATCATAACGCCCCTGGTGTTATGCCCAAGACTTTCAATTTTTTCCCAGCAAAAACTCACCATTGCGACGACAGACACTCCCCTGACCGTCAATTCAACAACATGGGTGTTCAAATACTTTATCCACGCATACGACGATTATTACAGACCCAAGCCTATACCGGTTTGCTGACCATAAAGGAAGTCAAAGTTTACGAAAATACGACAGGCACAGACCGCCCTTGGCGACCGACCGCCTTGTCTACGAATATGAGACCGACAGGGATAAGGTTATAACGCGTTGAAATAGCCACGTTTTTACACGTGTAGTGAAAAACGCGTTTTTCTAACGCCATCACGCGTACTTCGTGTTATAACGCGTTTTGACTTGAGTGTTAAACGCGTTATTGCGTTTTACACTAGCGTTATCACGCGAAGTGATATGACTACACAACTCATCGCGTTTTTCGCGTAAAACACCTCGCGTAAAACTGTTTTACGTGTTAAACAGGTGAAACTCCATAGTACATTCAATGTACTAGCTTCAAGCTAGTATGGGCACAGCTCGATTGGGTAATGCAGTCAGTCACTGACTGTCAGTGCAGATTCTCCGGGGGAATGCAAGGTCGGAAGAGAAAGCAAATGTGATGAACAAGACTGCCGAATCGACAGTGGTGTTTCATGATAGTCCGCGAAGTAGATACGCCACTGATCCGTTCGTTATGATAACCTCACATCTTGTGAGTTACGACTTGTAAGTTGCAAGTTGCAACTTACAAGTACAGGGCTCAAACTTGAGAATAGTCCACCCTCAAAATTTCTTACTGCAAACGAGTGACGACTTCTAGTCGTGGTTTTTCCAACTGGAGCCGCATTTCCTTTACCTTAATGAACAATACGTTCAAAGGCAGAAAAACATTCAAGAACCGCTGGCAAGTTTATCGCTGGCTATCTAACGATATTTTTAAACAATCATTGTTTATCGGGACCGCGTGAGCGCCTGGCTCCGTAATCGAGTTAACCTGGCTGAGAAGATGATGCTCACATAGGGCGCCGGCATAGGTGCCGCCGAGCTGACAGACTGACGTGGTCCCTCGTTTCGGAATTGGTCGGGTTGCATTTCTAGTTGGAACAGTTTCAGGCATGCGCCGGTCCCGGTGAGGGGGCTTAGTAGTATGCCGAATACTGTATTAGTTCCCAGAGCACTCTTGTCAATTGTCGTTGATCAGTAGCGAATTTTTTTCATTCTGGTGAGACTACCTGCTACGAATGGACGTGATAGATGGACTGAACGGCAGCGGAGAGGATAAAAGGGATCTCTCAGGAGTAGGATACCTGAAATTAGGAATTATAGGAGCACCGCCTAACGATTTAATCATAAATTACCATCAACTCGTTGACATGGAAAGTTTCTAGCCCAACTGAACGTAGTGAGCCGAGAACTTCTCGAGCGAGAAGCCCTTTCTCAGTGCTTTCGGCTTTCGCACGGGAATGGCTGGGTGCACCGTGAATGACTCCTGTCATCGCCTACGGGCTTGAGATTATCCTCCTCCCCGTGAGGCCTGCATTTTCACTACAGGTGCCATTACTATTCACAATCATGACTGGATGCACGGTCGTGTTCTTCGCAGTTGACTGGACCACTGCGTGAGAACTGAAACTGAGTGCTTCAAAAGCTTATCGGCCAACCTCAGGTACCACCGATTCATGTTTGGGTGCGCTTACTGCCTGTGGTTGTGTATACCAAAGGCCTTCTTCCCCTCGGTGCAGCAGCGGCTGGCTCGCGTGGCAATTCACCACGAGACATGTTTCACAGGAGGTATGATTCTTCCGCACGTTTCTAAAAAAGCCGTACCCATCGCGCCAAAATAATTCAAACAAAGGGTGTATAGAACGGTGCTCTATACTCCGATCAACATGTTGAACATGTCATGTTCCCTTGAAAACAGCTTATCGTATCCGCGAACATGCGAGGAAAAGCCAACATTATTATCGTCTATTCACTCCCCACTGGCCCCCCCCCGCGAACTCAGGACTCATGCGATGATACGGTCCTAGTCAGCTGGTTCAGTGTTTCAACTTCATAGTATACTGTCACATTGTTACTGTGTGAATTAGCTGAGCTCTGCGGGAGACTTCGCCTGCCACGCAAGGCTTGCGCGGCGGAAGCACAGCTGTTGAAGCACTCGGAGTGGTCCACTCCCCTGGAGAGTGGTTCAGCTGCGCAAGGGAAAAGGTTTTCGACTCGGTAGTCGGATACAGGTCTGAGCGAGAAGCTACTGGTAGCCGTCTGCTACGGTTCTCAGATCAGGCTGAGTGCTACCGCGGAGACCAAGATTCGTCAGCGAACGAAGTGATTGATGACTCACCAGAAATGTCAGGGAGCAAAAGTAAGGTCTCGCTGACAGCGAGTCGCTGTTCTCTCAGAGAAGCTCTCTGCCATGCGGTCGAGTGTACGACGTCCGAGTCGACCTGAGAAACGCTCGATTCAAGCGAATAGGATAGCTTGGACACTATAGGTACGCTGAAGTTGGCTGCAATGTCGACTGACGGCCTCAAGAGAGCCTCCACAGCAGCTGACAAGGAAAGTCGATTCAAGTGGGTCCGCAGCATTGCTTCGAAAGCTTGCTCTCTGAATGAATGTGCAAGGGATAAGTCTAGTTCGAAAGCATCGCAACCTCTAGCGACGAGCTCCCACTCAAAATCACGACGGTCATCTTCATAATTCGCGAGCCAGCTCGATTTCATACGCGTCAGAACAAGGTCATGCTAGGTGAGAGAGAACTGTAGGATGTAAAAACATTCATCCGCCATGCTGCTCGTTTAACGGGTTTCATATAAATTGATGTCATGTGCGATCGAGATGACTATGGAACAGATCGACTCGCTCAGGTTAATCGTTGAGCGCAATACGTTGGTCAGGAAGCTCCTCAAGAAAGTGAGACGAGAAATACTGCAGCTCAGAATGCAGCAGAACAGGTGCAGCACTGTCCTTGTTCGGCCATGAGAAAAGGGGTTGGTTTCCGCTGAGAAAAGTTTTCCTCAGGCAACGCGCATCGGTCGAAGCGAGGTTTCCTAGTGAAATGCCGAAGCCAGAACTCTTAGACACGGAGTCAATAACTCAACAGTGAGCTTTCCAACCCTGCAGTCCACATGTGAACTTCCAAGCTTTGGCATCCTGCATGAACATGCAGGACCTGCGTGTTCGTGCAGCATGAGCAACACACTTGGGCTTCACCGACGGAGCAAAGACTGCTCGGGTCGGGTGCAATCGCTAGCGAGTGCCGAGTATCGAGGCCACTATCGAATGAACCATTCGACACCAAATCGATACGTAACATGGATCGATCCCGAATCGTTCGGAATGATAACGCAGGAAGTGGCAATGTTTGAGTTTGGCGAAAGAAGAGAAGAGTGACTAGCGGTTCATGCTTCATTAGGATTCGAGGGTATCTTGAAGCTATGCTGTGTTGCCGTCTCCGACAGCACATGCGGATGGAGCACTCAAAACGGGTGAGACTTCCTGCAGAATCTCCGGACACTAAGTGAACGACTTCAGCCCTCTCACACCGCTCGATTAGACACGAAAACTCTACGAGATGCATCAGCCGTAACCATCGCCGATGGTCCATCGGCTCGGACAGCGTATAGGGCGTTTCCGCATGAGCCACAATTCCTCGATGCAGATGTTTCGGATGAGATTTTCGAAACAAAAGATGGCTCTCAAGCGGCTTGACTCAAGTCTTTCAGCCCAGCTTAGCAAGATATCCCAGCTCCGGTTCCATTCGGAAACTAGCTACCGCTCGGCTGGTGTGGTGACATAGCGAGAAGATGAAGCCATAACAGGTTCTGCGAGATATGGAACTGTCGCTGCCAGCAGTTAGGTTGAGGCCAAGGACTTACATCATCGATCGCTCTCGGGACATCGAATTGGTTTTCCGGGTGAGAAAGGTGCAAATGCCCATGATGGGCAGTGCCCATAGGCCCGATGGCATCGGGTTTGACTCTGCGAACGCGTTGAATGACCATTGAACGCGTTCATTTGATCGAGGCACACAGGTCACGATGTGCCTCTGCTGCAGAGGCTCTGCATCACTTCTTCCCTCAGGGAAGTTCCCTGTTTCCGTTTATGGCGCTCATGCTTGTGATAGTGATAACACGAGTTTCGCATAAGTTTCGGAGCACTGCAAGTGAACACTGACAGGTTTCACAAGATGTGGGACTCGCTTGCTGGCCTTGCCTGCTTCAATCTTCTCAATCAGCAGGGTCTCAATTCTACCCGTTGAAGTTGGTTTTTCAGGTTTGGGTTCCGCGGAATATGCTGGAGAGTCGATCGGAATCAGGGTCACAAGAGCAGTCAATGCCTTACAGTGGGACCGTCGAAACTTTCGACTCGAAAATACTGAGCCGAATGGAACAACACTCTCTAGTAGGTAGCACTTCCCTGTCAGCAGCGGGGGAGACGATCGATGACGCGAAGGGAGCGATTCGAGTGGGCCTCTTCCGGCCTTACGTGAACGTCTGACTCGATCGTTAGGCGTTCCGATTCTGGGCATTCGGAGAGATCGACGAGTTCGAGGAGAAACTAGAGAGGTTTACAGATTCATGGTTACGCTCTGAGTTCGGACTGATTGGTAGCATGATGGTCTTGCACAATTGAGACGAGCGTCACGGTTTCAGGAATCCTTGAACTGATCGTTCATCGCATTCAAGAGCTTTCTCACTTGCCTCCACGATCATGCTCTGACGTTTCTGTTCTTGCCAAAATTGTGGAGATCGAACTCCTAGACTGGGCCGCCAAGCAAGTGAGCTGCGTGTATTCGCGCCCTAGCAGTGATAAGTACCGGCAAGGAACCCTGCCGTGGTTGAGTACCCTCATAAGAGTCTTATGATAAGACTAGGATGAGTAGCTGATTCATCCCAGTGTCACGAATCAGCTGAATCGCTCAACGCTCAAGGTGTATCACCGACCTAACTCTCTCTCGGCAAGTCTTGTCTAGTCTAGCAAGACGACTACTATTCTCGCTCTTGCTGTTCAGGACTGGCAAATTGCCGAGATTCAGCGTCGGAAGGGTGAAGAAGTGAGTGGTTCGCTCGACAATCACACTGCCGTTAGTCCGGCGATTGTTTGTCCCTTCTCACGCAGATCCACGGCGATAGGGGAGATCTCGCGGCAAGCGAATGTGACGAAACCGTTGATCATGCTTAGTGAAATGCTCTCATGCAAGTATCGAGGTCCTAATTTTGAGTCCTAATGAAACGGCGTGGGGCATGGTTATCCTCTCAAATCCTCTTGACTAGCGAGAAGTTGCGTAGTCTCGATTTTCTCATTGCGTTAATCTGAACTATTCACATTAACGCAATGAGAAAATCAAGATTCAGGTCTCTCGATGAAACGTCTTACGCTAGGGCATAGCGTAAGACGTAGCTCCCATCATCAGAGTTGTCACCTGGATTTGGCTCGATGATGGGCGGAACGGGCATCCGGTAAGAGTCACTGACTCTGACAGACGTGAAAAGCCGTCACTGTTGCGAAATTGAATCTACTACCAGCGAAATTGATTTCCGCATTTCGTCGAAATCGGACTTACTTCGGGCGTGCCGGCGAAATTGATTTGAGTTTCACCCGTGATGTGAAAATCACTAGTGAAAAACACCGCTCTGGCGAAATTGATTGTACTAAAGCGCGCTCTGGCGAAATTGATTTTACTACGGCATATCTTGGCGCGGGTGATCGCTCGCCCTGCGAAATTGAAAAAGATAGGTTAGAAGCGCCTTGAACTATGAGGAGAGGAGCCTCCCCTTGACAAGATAGTTCAGGGAGCCTCCCCTGAGGAGGTAAACGTCGCAAATTGCGCGCTTGCTCTTACCTGGTCGGGCCTTATCAGAGTCCGAGCCAGCAGGTAGGACATTGGATGACTGCCGGCTTCATAGTATGATATTAGGATACTACGATATACTATATCGTATCTATACCAATCTATATCGGATATAGATTGATATGAAGTTCATACGTAGCCCGAGTGAAGTCAGTACTCTCTAATATCCTACCACCACATCCAGAGAGCGGAGAGCTGGATCGAGCTCGCATCCGCTTTTATCACAGCCACTACAACTTGTAGCTGTACCTAGTGCTAGCACTCGCTGCTAGCAGCTAGCTCTAGCATCGGTTATTAGATCGGTTGAAGTAACGCACTGAATCGGTTGAAGTACCGCATTTCCTTTCTCCTTTCCCGTGCGCGTGCAATATCATATTCCACACAATTTGCTGTCCCGTTTCTGCTGTCCCACTATTGAGCTAAGCTGTGGTTTTCCTGTTGATATACTCTCAGCTATTCTTGCTTACATTCCTACATAATACGGATATCATCCGTGTTGAGTTGATATTCCAGAGTAGCAGCTCCTTGTTCATGGACCCGAGCTTGTGTTTTGCCCTACCTGAGAGCTTCGACCCTCTGACAAGTCCCTTGGACTTTGATCAGTGGGTGCGAAAATTTAAGGCATGCGCAACTGCTAATAAGTGGGAAGACGACGATCAGTTGAAGCACCTACCACCTTTACTTCGAGGAGATGCATGGATTGTTTATGATGAGCTCAAGCCCAATGAGAAGGATACGATGGCCAACCTGGTTAAGAACCTCTCCCACAAGTTGAACATTGCTACTCAGATGCAGAGCAGCGAACAGCTGTATCGTCGGACTTTGGATCCTGGTAGCGAGTCTTTACTTACATATCAGAATGATATAAAGCGGTTGGCGCATCGAGCTTAACGGACCGCTGACCAAGTTGCCCCGATTATTCTTACTGCTTTTATCCGAGGGTTGAGAGGGCATTCAATGTCTCTCGCCCGAAAGGTCAGGAACGCTAACCCGAAGACTCTTCAACTTGCACTTGAGAAAGCTCAATTTCTGTTGTCTGACCCCTTCGAGGACGGTGACGTGCCTCGTGAGAGTGAATTGTTGGCTGTGAAGCGCGGAGCTTATGAAGCACCGATTGATGGTGTTTTTGGGGCCGATGATAAAGCGCCAGACTCATTGCTACAGAAGTCTACCTCAACCACTTCGTCGACTCCTCATGAAGAAGCCGGTGATACTCCCAGCTGGATATCTACACTTGTCAGTGAGCTTCGTCGGGATGATCGTAGATGTAACTACTGTGGTAAAATCGGTCATTTGGAGGCTTACTGTTTCAAGAAACAGCGAGATGAAGGTCATGGTCCGGTACAGAAGCGTCCCCGACGAGAAGATGTTCGTGACGAGAAATCTAACGAGGGTGTATCTGGTGATTATCCTCGTACAATGGGTGCTACTTGTGGGTATTGTCTGAGGAAGAACCACACGGAGGATCAGTGTCAGACTAAGAAGAAGGCATTGGCGCTCAAGTCTCAAACTGAGCAGGGAAACTAGAAGGCCGTGATGATGCTGCGGTTTCATCATCATGCAGGCCTGAGATTCAAGCCGTCGCTCTTGGATTGGGTAATGAGACTAGAGTTATCTCGGATTCATGTACTGTATGCGTTGATCTACTCGTTGAAGAGTTCAAGCTACCCACTCGTGCTCTCATCGATAGTGGATCTAGTATTTCTTTGATCGATTCTTCTACCTTGGCTAAATTACCTGTTTCCGTATCCCTCAATTCAGCGGATACCCCCAGGTGCACTCCAGCCACGAGGCAAAGTTTTCGTACTTTGGGATCAGCTGTTCTTACTATCTCTATAGCAGGCACATTGATTACCCACAAGTTTTACGTTTCGGCACTATGGATGATTCATCCGGTTATCCTTGGACGCGATGCACTCGCAAATGCCAATATTTGCTTATCGTTTACAACAGGCCATCATTGTCTATCAAAGCTGGCCCTTACGTGCTCGGTCGGTGATGAACCTTCTTCGT
The DNA here is from genome assembly GCA_013115135.1 of Perkinsus olseni. NCBI lineage: Eukaryota > Perkinsozoa > Perkinsida > Perkinsidae > Perkinsus > Perkinsus olseni. The sequence continues at coordinate 9,528 of JABANP010000169.1, read as the reverse complement.
CAGGTCAGTGGCGAGCCCTACCCGAAGGCTGGGTTCCTTGTGATGTTATCTGCGATGACAACAACCTCTATATCGTATCTGCTGAGAGAGTTGGCTTTCACCCTTCAGGGGATACTCCCAGTAAGAGGGTATATGTTGGCTTCAATCCGGCCCTGGTGAAGGATCCTCGAAGAGCCGAACAGCTGGGCGCCCTACGACCCCACAAGCGACTCTCTCGGGCTACTCCTGAAGCCTTGGCTGCCGGTGAGAAGTGTTTTGAGCAGTGGATTTCGGAAGGCCGGTTACAACCAACTACACTGACCGAATCTTCGTCAACGACGAGTTGGTATGTCGTGGGTGGTGAATCCTCCCGAAGGTTCAGGCCGGTGTTCCCCTTCATTCACTTGAACAGATCATTGAGGTTGGCGTTTGGTAAGCAGCCCTTCTCGCAGGCATTGACTTCAACTCTCATCGACAAGTCGAGGTGCTACCCGTATGTGATTCTCAACGATGTGCAAGATGCATATATGCATCTATGGCTTCTTCCTAGCAATCGTCGATGCTTCACTGTCAACACTACCCCCCTGTCTGATGAACCTACCCTCTACGAGTTCTGTTGTTTGCCCTATGGTCCATCCCATTGTCCAAGGGTGCTTGAGGTGGTGACACTGCAATGGTTGGTTCATCATAATTTCAAGGGCGATGAGAGCTTCGAACTGGCTTCTTTCATGGACGACCTAGCAATTTTCTCACATGTGGAGAATCCTCCCGTAGAACGAGAACTTGCCGCCATCTGTAAAGATCATGACTTGAAGTTCAAGCCCACTAAGCGCCAAGCCTTGACTGAGACGGACTCCAATATGCTTGGTGTGGCTTACATTGAGAGTGGAAGGTATATCACAATGCCACCGCAGAAGTTGGGTGTGCTGAAGTCTCGTATACCGCATTCGGGTTGTTCTTACTCTACTCTGTTGAGTACTCTTGGTACCTTGGATGAGTCCCCTACCGTGCCGGCCTGGGTGTCGGCCTTGAAGCATTCTGCCCAAAGTTTGGTAGCCAAGGAGCGATTCTCTACTCGGTTGACTTGGTCGTCCCCATGCTCGGAAGCTCTGCGGACTCTCATCATGGAATGGTATCAGATGGTTACTAAACTTCCCCAGTCATCATTTACTATACCACGGTTGTTTCGGTTCGATGAACCACTGCACGTGTTCACGGACTCGGCGAAGCATGCTGGTGGGTTCCTTCTGAGGCAGGATGGTGTGAATTATTTGGAGCGTGTCCACGTCTTCTCTACTGCTGAGTCTCATTTACCGATCGCCTGCTTAGAGGCCCACATCCTCTATAAAGGTTTTGCTATGGTACATAGACTTGAAATAGCTGCTAGAAGACGGTTTAACAAGGTGTACTATCATGTTGATAACGTGGCTGTTGAAGTGACCTTCAGTGCTGGGAGGCCGGCGTCATTTAGCAATAAGGATGCCAAACCGATCTTATTGAAGTATTTGTCGATGACTCATGCACTATTTGACCCCCTGGATTTCAATCGGAGGATATTTGTGGAGCGAGTGGCAACGCAGGACAATCCTGCCGATGATCTTACAAGGAACAGACTCCTTCAGCGGTGCATCGACTTTGCCAAGAACAAGGATCTTGATGTTACGGCCGTCAGCAGTGAGCCTAGGTTTGATAACGATGATACACTACCAGATCGGCTTCAGGATTGCGGGGTATTAGTTGCGGCCATTGAGGATACTTCACCTATGCATCCTCTCCCATCAATGGCCGAGATCTGTCACCAACAGTCTATTGATAGAAATATCAAACAAGCGGTGTCTCTGCTTACACAAGACGGCAAGGAGCTGATACCAGCTTCTATCCCGGCTGTATTTCGACTAGTCTGGAGCACTCTGTTGGTACGTCATGGTCTCCTTTGGCGACATTTACCAGCTCATGATCCACGGTATATCACTGATGTTGTTTTAGTACCTGTTCTCCCATCTACCTTGGAACCAGTGGTGTTAAACTATTTTCATAATCCGGTTGCGGTGTTTCATCCTGGTATCCAACGTACAATTCGTGCCGTCAAGACTTTTTGCTGGTTCCCAAGCTTGGCTCGACGAGTTTGTGAGCATATAGGGTCATGTCAAGTCTGCCATCTACAGCAACTTCGACTACGGTGGTCTCAAGGAGGTGTCCAAAAGGCTGCACCACCGAGTCCGTGGCATACGGTTGCTGCAGATGTTTTATCTGTCTCTACGCCTACTGGTCATAGACTACTTCTTACTGCTGTATGCCTGTTCAGTAGCTGGCCTGAGGTTCGAGAACTGTCATCGAAATCCTCGAGGAACATTGCCGAAGCCCTCAAGAGTATGAATAGTACCCTGGGGCCCTTCAAGGTTTTGAAGACCGACCGAGGGTTGGAATTCCGGGGCGAAGTCGATAAGTACATCAAGAAGATTGGTGCAGTTCATTCGATAAGTTTACCCTACAGTCCGGTTGCTGTTATCGAGCAATTGAATAAGACCCTTCTTCAAAAACTCCAGGGTGCATTCTACTCCCCGTTATGGTCAAGCCAATCTTTTGGTAGCATTGTCGATGACATTCTTTGGGGATTACGCTCAACCCCTACTACTGTGCATCATATGGAGCCTTTTTCCATCATGTTTGGTAGATCTCCTCATCATGATCGAGTGCAGGATAGTCGTCAACGAGCTCAAGTTCACGAGAATCTTCAAGACCTCCTATCTGAGCGTCGATCTAAGGCTATGCTGAAGGCAAACTCTCCGATTACTCTCACTCCTGGTACCGTTGTCTTCGTCCGGAATCATGATTTGGACCGCAAGTACAAGGTTGGGAAGCGATGGAGTCTTATGACAGTTCTTCGGCAAGAAGGAGTTAAGGTTTACCTTGCGGACTATGGTTCATCTCCTTCTACGTCGCGTGTACTAGAACGTCACGTACGAGAATGCTTGCCAACACCACCAGGGTTCCTGGATAAAACTAAGGAGATCGTATTGGAGCATTCGGCTACAAGGAGTCGTCATGGTGTTCTGCCCTCAACGAGATCCACTTCAGTGTCTCAGAGAAGCTCTGTCGCCAAGTTCAAGGTTCCTGTTCGTTATTCGTTACGGGTGAAGGGGAAGACTCCCAATGCATCAGCAGCGAGTCAGTCTCATCACGCTGCCCCTCAAGCGGACACCACCTCAGATACTAATGTTCGTCGCTCGCGAGTGTCTGGTCGAACTATTCGAAAACCCGTTCGATTCGGGTTCTGACTCTTTTCAGATACACAGTGCTAGCTCTCTAGGAGAAGGGGAACCTGCAATATCATATTCCACACAATTTGCTGTCCCGTTTCTGCTGTCCCACTATTGAGCTAAGCTGTGGTTTTCCTGTTGATATACTCTCAGCTATTCTTGCTTACATTCCTACATAATACGGATATCATCCGTGTTGAGTTGATATTCCACGCGCATTGTGTCTGCTTGCCAATTTAGCTCGCGCCGGTCCTCCGTAGGATTGCTATTAGGCACGGACTTCATCTTCCAGTTACTCAGACGACGTCGGCAATACACGCGTCTTGGGAGGGTCTATCAGAACGCAGGGCCTCCCTCAACAGAACCGTGAAACGGAGACGGTCAGGCTCCCCAGTGCGCTTTTCACACCGTAATGGCCGCTATCCGTGAATATTAATAGGGTTAACGAGAAAGAAGATACTCATTCTCTCTTAACTAGCAGAGAGTTGAAAAAAGCAGCCTGATGCTGCTGTTTCTCAAAAAGATATCCGAGAAAACAGGCAGAAAACTACACGAACCACTCCTGAATCATCCTTCCAGGGTATCATCAACGACATAATTGAGGTACTCACCCGTCTTCCCAGGGATATCTTGCCCCTTCGCCTGGAAGAGGACTGTGAACTGCCAGCCTCCTTCGACCTTGGATACATCCACTCTCTGTCTGGTTTCGAACTCCACACCGGAATCTCCAGTGGCCTTGGCATACGGATAGTTGTGGGCAAATATTCCAGTGCTGTGAATGTAGCCGTGGAGATCAAACGGGGTGGTCGAAGCCTCCTTGCCGTCGGGGAAGTAGCCGTGTACCACAGATTTAATATACACCTCATCATTGCCGGGGTCCTTAGTGCGAAGTTGGTCACCTGCATCAGCACTCCACGTGAAACGCATGCCGTCCTGAGCATCGAGCTGTAAATGAGCCGAGCCACTCGTTGTCACCACAACATCCGGATATTCGGGAAAGTCACTCTCTAGCATGTCGACTTGTACACGCATGAAGCCATCATGTTCAGGGATGTTACTGTAGATCATGATTCCGCCGCTCTCTTGAGGAACTCCCCTTGCGTCGGTGCCCCTCAGAGTGTAGATACAGGTCCCGCCTCGCGGTTTGGTGTCATCAGTCTTATCCGAGTCGGGACCGACATAGCAACCCGCAGGCTGATCAGCGATGACAACCAAGGAGTTGAAGGTGGGCGGTAGCACTGCTTGCACGGCGTATGTGAGCAACGAGAGGCTGCATAGAAGCCGGCTGAAGCGAAGGTTGCCGAAGCATTGGTCGATAGTCGGTGGCGCCATGGAGAAATCGAAGGGCTGTAGTTCAGTCTTTCAAAAGTGGAAATGCAGTGCCTACTATGCACCACTCGCAAGCAGTATCTTGAGGCTGATACTGATCATCCTGAAGGAGACGGCTAGAGAGTCCTAGAAAAAAGCAGAGTAACCCCGCGGATCCTACGCGAGCACGCGAAGACAAAGTCGTAGTACCGTCGTGACGTGTGATGGCCTGATGTCACTCGCCAAGGAGACAGTGCCTGGAGGAGGTGCCGGTCGTGTCTCCACAACCAAGAAGGGCCTACACGTATTTCAAACCGTTATGCTGACGGAGCTCTAGCACAAGGCTCCATATGAATGTCGTTAGTGGAACTCATCGAGTTCTCAATCAGAAAGGAAGGAGAGAGAAGAGATACCCGTTGGATATTCGCCAAAGCTCTTGCATATGCACGCGAGTACAAGGGCGCCACAACGGACGAGGTGCGCTGCGACGCCTTTGTACTCAATGAGCTGCGACAATCCTAGCAAAGTCGTCGAAAGGAAGTGCGAGCTCGCTCACTTTCATCCATTGTGTGACAGAGCCACGAGACCGCGCGCTGTGATTGCATCGTCTCAGACGATTCGTCTGAACATGAGGGTCCTTAGTTGGAGAGTCAGAGGGGCTGGGGACGGGACAAATTGACTTCACAGTGAAGTCTTCACTGTGTTCCGTCGAATCTGTCCCTGAATCTCCGTGTGCCACTGACTGTGGCTGCTCGGCATATTAAACACGGCTCGAGAGATTGCAATCCCAGTGTCTGTGTGGGCTCAGCTCATTGAAACGATTGAAGGGTTTGGGTTGCTAGCCGTGTTGACTGATCTTCGGGAACCACTTTCGTCGAGTGTTCCGAACGCTGTGTTCGACAGGCGGCTTTATGGCGCGTTGAACCTGTCTTCGGCTAACGCCTAACCTATTGCTGCAGTTCAGTCAAGCCGGTGTGACATCGTCTGATGTTCACAGAGTAGAAAAGGACTTACAGTACAACTGCCAAAGCTGAGGAACTCGGAGAAACTCGCGAACACAAAAAGCCTTCGCAGCGTCAATGAAAACTCTGAGAGGTCTAGAGATCGAATGAAAAAGGGGTCCCCTTTAAGGGGATGGGCCCACGTAGAGACGCTAGCCATATAATACACCTCTAGCTACAAAACTGGCGAACCTGAATGATTTCTCGTCGCCTATCAGACCTCTAGCACCAGAATATACTTGAAAGCTCCAACCTCCCTCAACCTTCTCTACGAACATAGCTTGTCCTGTGAACAAGCTTATCTCGCTAGAACTGGTCTCGGCAGTGTCATTAGAATGAAGGATCATTCTCTGACTGTCGGCCCAGCCTTTGATGCTGTAATGCTCGTTGCGAGCCTCTTCCCCACCCGGGAAGTCTACAAAGACTTTGGACGGTGTCTCCACATCAACTCTCTCGGCCAATTTTCCCTCGAAATAGGAGGTCCCATCGCCTGGGTTCCATTGAACGGATATGCCATCGTTCTCGAAGTTCAAGTAAGCTGAACCACTGATATTCACTGTGGCCTTGTGCAATTGCCACGGCCCTGGGGGACCGTCTGGCACAACGTTAAACTGCACGGTCATGACATCAGTCTTTCCAGGCACGTTAGTCCCGATATCCATCCCGACGCTTTCTTGGTAACCCCCATTCGGGTTACGGCCCTTCATACTGAATATACAGGTACCCTGTAGAACTTCGATGCCGTCGCCGCCTTTCGCGGGACCGGGACCACCTTTACAACCCTTGGGGTAGTCAGCGGTTACAGCTAACTCTTCCACAGTCAGTGCCCCAGCCATCGCCATGATAGAGAATGACAGCAAGATAGTGCGGTAGAGCCAGTTGAGGCGAAAGCCAATGTAACAGGACCTCATCGTCGCGACCGTCATCGGCAAAATTATGAACTACCAGGTATTACCTGGCGCAGTTAGTGGGCGCATTACCTGGCAGGTAATGCGCCCACTAACTGATAGGTAATGCTCAATGATACTCCGCGACGATAAGCAAGGCAAAAGCTGCATTGCCTTAGGCAATTTGCCAGGTCGTCGCGTCGCTCTGCTCGAGCTGAGAGGGAGCGGCAAAGAGAGAACACATCGGTACTCGAAATTGGCGAATGTTTGGCTTGCTTACCGGGTGTACGAAAATCGATCGCGTCAGGCTGTATGGGCCAACCCGCACGCATGTACTCGGCGCCAATAATCGCGGAGACGGGAAGATCTATCCTTGCTTACCGAGGGAAAGCGGCGGACGATTGGTAGACAGTACACAGTATTCTTGTGGCGAAACCTGAGGCACCTCCTGTGCAGCATCTAATGCACGAGCAAGCTTAAGTGAAGATATATATAGAGTGCATCGGGAGCCAGCAGGTGGACGAGGGACGTGGCCTCGCTAGGACGCTAGCGATGCTGCTAGCGACGCTAGCAGCATCCGTATGAGGGATATTCTGTTTCAATCTCTTCCAGAATTACATCTCACGCTCTTCTTTGTCTCGGACCTACGATAAGGCACTGCTGGGCCAGCGCACTCCCGTACAAGTTCGAGCCACGGGGTCACGGCATTCGCATCGACTTGTTAGCGCGGCTGTGCTTGCGTGCTGCCAGAAATCTATGGCTATGTTTTCCGCCGTCGATTTTTGTTCAAGATCATCTCTCTAAGCTCTCGTGCTTCAGCTATCTCGAAAGGTCCGTGAACTGGTGCGTTTTCTCGGTCTGTGCTACAGAAGCAGTTGCGCGATTGATACATCAGCCCCAGCCCGTTACCTTCTGGAGGCTGTTCCTAGAGCTGGCGCCCAGCTGCTGGGCTAGGCTTAGCTTAGTGAACTATTCATGGTTGCTCTACCGGAGCAATTTGCAAAACTCCTGCAGCAAGAGTGCCTCAGTGCTTCCACTTCTACCTTGCACTTAGACTCCAGATAGAACTGTAAGTCTTGGAGTATGTCACGCAAATGAGTGCTGGTACCGAGCGAGGATGCTTATACCAAGAGGGCAGGACCAAAGGAATTGGCGTTATACGCAGAGAGTCTATCGAACTGCTCGGTTCGAACGTTGTTCCGCTCCGAAGCTGATCAATCACTTGGTGAGCTTCAATGACGAGTACTCGAGTGTTGGAAAGGACTCACAGGACGGTCCTCGTCGCCTGGGCCTCTCACGATGCTGAGACAGCATTCCGTTACCATCATCAGACTGGTGATGATGGATGCGCAGTGCGCACTGCGAACTTTCCAATAGCCGCTCGAGTGATTGCCGAGCCTGCTCGTATGCTGCAACGATATAAGTTCATCATTTACATTTCCGAGACCACAAGTAGTACCACAACTAATTGAAAAGAAAGAGTTGGAGGAGATTATCTCCTAAAGATAAGCTAACTGAACGGGGAGAAAGCAACTTGATTGGCGGAATTTTCGACTCCTGGAGATGATGCTTGTCGTGGCACGCCGCGGCGAGGCTTTGTGTGACGGTCATGGGCACAGCCGCCCGGATGTGTAAGCGGATCCTGCCAGGAGGAAAGGAAGTCTCTCTTGCATTTACCCCTGAGAACAGCTTCTTGACAATCTATCTGATTGCACTGCATGTCAATGCGACAGAAAGTCTCCAACTGTGCACATTGGCAAGAGTCTAACTAAGCCGGAACCGGCGTTGCACTAAAAACTCACACACACAAGTAATACCGCTCGTCTTTAACAGGGTGGACAAAGATTCCGTGAGAATCCTGTCGCGATGAGTCAGTCGCCCGATTTGGAATGGCCGAGTACTTCAGGTGCTCAGAGCTATAGCTCTGGCTTCCGTGACTAGCTCTGACGTGACGGAAGTTCCGTCACGTCACAAGGGTTCTTTATACAGTAGTATCAGCGAGAAAATCTTCACCTTGCTGAATCCATCCCTGCCCGTTGGTGTTTTCGGAACACCGAGTCCTGAGTCCTCGTATCATACGAGTCGTATGGTATTTTGGAGCATCCGGGAGCCGCGAAACTTCTCTACATTGTGTACCGTACAGTTGTGTCACTGTTACAGCTAACGGGCTGTTCGCTAACCTGATCACCTCCGAGCGCCGGTCGACCGGTGATCTCGTTATAAGAAGCTTTACAGCAAACGAATTGTCGTTTGAAATCGAACCCGGGTCAAGGGGTGAAGACCTGGCCTATCCTAGAAATGGTGAGGAGAAGACCTCGCCTAGCTTCCATAGAAGAACCTATGTCTTCAACTTCACTTGCGAAGTTTCACTCGCCCATGAAAATTCCGTCGACGGGGACGTTGTGGATCCCCAACTATTATCTACCCTCGATTCGCTGAGTGAAATTCACTCCGGAGTGGAATTCACCTCGTGAACATTCACTTAGTGAATCCTCGGGAGTCGCATCCTTTAGCTGCACGATGTGCCACTGTACGAAACTTTCGTACAGTGGCGGAGTCATATTCGTACTGTAAGAGGTTATGCTGTACGGATTGAAGCTGTTCGGAGTGATCCTGTGCAAACTTGAACTGTACCAACTTGCCTTGCACCTCTTGATACTGTATAGAGTGGCACTGTACCAAGTTGAACTGTATGAGTGATGCCCTTTTCCTTCGGTCTCCGCGGCAGGTGCTCCCGAAAGGGAACCTTTCCCAGCCTCGCCCGAGAGTTAGGAGCTCCTACTAAGAGTGCTGATTCGGAATCCCGATAATCTTGAAGTATTCGGGGCCTCTTTTGAGTGTAGCGTCGTCGAGCCTGCACGCAACACAATTGAAGCTGATTGAAACTGGGCGTCAAAAATAGGTGTGACTCACAGCCTGTGAGTACGACCCATACAAGGTGAATAATACTCCACAGAGTTATTCATCAAATGTGTTCTCAGAAAACCACTCGCCCTTTGGCACGGATTGCAACGAGACTCAGAAATCAGAGTCAAAATCGTATATGCTATACGCCCGAATGCACCTCGAATGCAGGCGATATCTTGATGGATC